>CAUYRT010032534.1:0-53630 GCA_963574885.1 Lepilemur ruficaudatus | reverse complement strand
GTTTCAGGATGATTGAAGCACATTACATTCATTATATTTGCAGTCATTCCCCACCGTAGCATCACTGCCTCAGCTCCACTTCAGATCAGGCACCAAACTCTGGAGAGGAGTGCACGACCTAGATCCTGTGCATGCGCAGTCCACAATAGGGTTCACGCTCCTATGAGAATCTAATGCTGCTGCTGATCTGACAGGAGGCAGCACTCAGGTGGCGATGTGAGCATGCAGAGAGGCTGTAAATACAGATGAAGCTCCCTTGCCCGCTGCTCACCTCCTGCTGTGTAGCCGGGTTCCTAATAGGCCACAGACGGGTACCCTTTGGCAGCTTGGGGGTTGGGGACCACAGTAACTAAGGTATCATTACTAGGACTGAATCATTTGTGTGCCCACCCAGACAATAAAGTTAAAAAAAAAGGAGGATTTGTCATGATGCATTCACTTGGGCTGCACACATTGCTCCCTGGATTAAAGTGAGGTGTTAGCAAGAATGAGGTGAAGAATGAGTATTAAGTTGTTAACTAATAAGGTCTCCCACATTACCCCATATTTACTTTGCCAAATCCTGAGTGTGTGATTGACTTACACACATTCAGCAATGAACAGCATTTCGATTTAACCCATCTGAGCCATGGAATAAAGGTTCCTATGATAGGGAAAGCCAAATGGAATCTGTGGAGGTTTCTTTTCCAAGCAGTATAATAAATTGAAAGCAATACCTTATCCCTAGAGAAAGGAATAACACCATCAAACACCTGAACGAACCCCGAGCCCCAGGAGGTCCACTAAGAACTGTGCTTCCTTTTCAATGTTGGGAGGTGTAATAGCGGTCCCCAACCTTTTTGGCACCAGGGACTAGCTTCAGAGACAAGCTTTCCATGTACCATGAAGCAGGGGCGGAGTGCGAGGGAAGGAGGGATGGTTCCAGGGATGACCCAAGGTGCACCACATTCATCCTGCAGTCTAACCTCTTTGCCTATAACAATCTACCCTTGCAACTGCTCCCCAGCGCCAGCACCACCGCCCACCTCCACTCAGGACTATCAGGCACCAGACTCTCGCGAGAAGAGCGCCACCGAGGTCCCGCGCATGCGCATTCCACACTACGGTTCCTGCTCTTGAGAATTCATTGCCGCCGCTGATCTGACAGGAGGCGGAGCCCGCGCTGTGACGCGAGCGAGGGGGAGCAGCGCAAACGCAGATGAAGCCTCGCTTGCCCGCCCCTTGCCCCCCTCCCGCTGCAGCCTGGCCCCCAATAGGCCACGGACCGGTGTAAGGTACAGCAATTTGCTGTGTCCCTTGGAGGGGATCTTCTGGCATGCTGTACCTCAAACCACTGACCTGCCCCCGATTTCACTGGTACCCTGAATTTCCATAGAACATATTTCCTCGCTTCTGGAGCTCATGTGTCTTACCAAGGCTTCCAATGTAGTTGGCTTTTATTGCTTATTCAGCTTCTTCAGCATGATGTTGTTAATGTATAAGGAAACATTATACTGTTCCGTGCAATGTCCAGATGCTCCAGGTCCCCTCAAGCTATATTATCAAAGTGTGTGTGAGAGTGAGCGGAGATGAGGGACAAGGTTTTCAGTGTATGTACCAAGAATCAGATCAATGTCCTTACCACTGCTTTAGGTAGGAGAGCCTGACGAATCACAGTCACGTGAGTGTGTGTGTGTGTTTGCAAAGACAGCTCCAACATAGGCACTGATTTTTTTAAACTATTTTTTTATAAGTTGGTTATTTGGACTTTAGATTATCATTCCCAAAGAAAAACATATTGTATTCTTCATGATGTTGGTTACTAGGCTAGACCACACCAGCCAACTTAATCCTATGAGGCTATAAAGTAGGTACAGTATGGTTATGCTAATGTAGAGTTTAGGTCCTGTGAAAATGAAGCCATGAAATAGAGTGGGAGAAGAGAAAAAGAGGCCTCTTCCTGTTTTTAAGGCTTTAGGAAAAAAATAACCAAAATCTTTCCCAACCTACTTATTGATCCCCTTGCACATCCACTTCTCTGCCTACAATTAATTTTCTAACCTAGTATTGAAGTATAGCACTCACGCAAGTTCACTGCAAAATCCAAAGAGATCCACGTTCCAAAACTGTTGACCTCTTTTTAATTAATTTACACCAATATTTGTACCACTGTATTTGCTTGTAAATGTGGGGATGCTGTAAACGTGGTTTGATGAACGACCGTGTTAGTAGGCTGGCTCTCCCTATAGGTCACCAAGGTTGGCTCACCAAAGCTCTTTGGCTTTCTATAGCTTCTCCGTTTCTCCATTTCTAAATACACAGATGATTCAAGAAACTTAAAACTTCTTCTGGAGGTTCCTTTGGTGGTACAGTTTGGCTTCTGAGGATGGAGAGAGCAGGTAAAGGTAGTTGGTTACATTTGAGGATTATCTGTAAATTGGGTTTTAATGAAACGGAGGCTTATTCAAATATACATTATCTGCTTATTAAGCAGATATTGTTTTTAGGGAGTACCAGATGTTTTATTCAGGAGCCTTTAAGGCAGTAGGAGTTCCCAGAAAGAGTATTGGGAACCACTGCAAGAGAAAAAGAGGGGAAAAAGGGGAGAGCTGTTGAATGGACAGGGCTCCAGCTCCCTTCTCCCCCACACCCAATTATCTACAGGCATTTCCATCTGAGCAAGTTATCGGTTATAAAAATCAGCTTTTCATCTAATTTTATTTGAAGAAAGAGTTCCCTTGCTTAAAGGCTTGAGAAGCACTACATCAGATGGTATTTAATGTCCTTTCTAAATCTGAAATTCAGTGGCTCGATACAGACTCACCACTTGTAAAATCTTTTGAAATTTTTTTAAATATGTGAAATATTTTTTGTTTAAAAATCTTCACTGACTTTAAGAAAGATTAAATAAAATATATTTTTAAGTTTGATTATAAATAAAAATATAAAAATTAATAATAAATGAGTACATTGAGTTTTAGAACAAAATAAAAGTCTTTTGTTTTCTTTCAAGGCTTGACATATTAAAATAGGATTAAATCCCTATTCCACCATTTCCTAGCAATGTGAACTGTAAAATTGTCTTAAACTCTTTATTCTTCAATTTTCTCATCTGTAAAATGAAGATAATAACGGTATCTATTTAGTGGTAATAAAAAATCATGAGACATTTAAAAGCTTTAGGAGAGTGACTGGAACCTAGTAAGCACTCAATATAAATTACAATTTTTATTATTGCTTATATGAAAATCATCAACTCTGTGTTACTTGACCACTGAAAATTTAAATAACTAATTTATGCAATTGCAAAAAAAATTAGGACATCTAGAATAGCTTAAAGTAGAAATGCAAAGAGGAAAACAGATGGGCAATATCCAGAAAGAAAATTTTGCTCAGTATTGCCATCTGCTTCTCTCTGCCTGCATGCTTTGCAGTCATATAAATTTTCAAACAGCCAAGTAATATAATCCTCAATCTAGTTTAATTTGTGTTTGCACTTCATTGGCTACTGGCAAGGGAATGGTTAGGTTCAGATTTGATGATAACACCACATAGTCCTCATGTTTATCCCATGAGACGCAAAGCTGTACAAAAGATTAAAATTAGTAGGAGGCAATTATTCTCCTTATTAATCAATTCTAGACACATTTGGCAGCTTTTCTCTTGCAACAGAAGTACTATTCAAATAAAGGTGGTAGAGACTCTTTTCAAAAGTGTTATTTTAATTGAAAGCATCAAGTTCTCTTCAGTAGGCCATAACCTTCTTTGCCCAAGAATTTGTTAAGATTAGTGTTTTTCATTTGTAAATTACATAGTTTTCTAAGAGCACCATCATTATTCATTCTCTTATTACTTTAAAACATACTTATTCACAGTAAAAATAAATAGAAGCTTATTTGATTCAGGAATTAAAGAATAATGCATTTTTATCCTAATGGAAGTTAGTATTATTTTGATTTCTTTTAATAAATGGCCATTCACATAGATTCACATTAGAAATTGGATGAAGGTTTTTAATGGCAAGACTGAAATAAATCTTCCATATTTAGTAAGCAGTAACCTGTTTTTATAGAAATAAAGATAGTGATTATGTCTATAGATTACTATACCAGATGATCCTTTTTCTGTTTTAATAAGCTAATTCAAGCAGGCACTTGGGAATGAAAAATAAAAAAAGAGTAATTTTTTCTTTCTTTTAATCCAGAAGAGGAAAGTAGGCGAAATTCTTATTCTCTCCTTTCTCCTGGATGATTCTTGGTATCTGTAGGGATAGGAATGCTCTATTAAAATCAACAAATCCAAACTCCCAAGGTCTTACAATACCAAATGTTTCTATCCTGCACTGTATGTCACTTAGAGTGTCATGGGACCCAGGCTGATGGCACTGGCTTCTCTGGACCATTACTAGTCCCATGACAGAGTAGGGGAAAAGCATGATGAAGTGCACAGAAGTGACACATATCACATTTCTTCTTTCACTGGTCAAAACAAGTACATGGAAAGCTGGAGTGTAATACAGTAAAGAATTGTAATGTCCCACTGTTAGGATGAGTGAATAGCTCTTGCAGCATTCATCACAAGTATAACTAAAAAGCCTTGTCAAATCCCCCTGCAGACCAGCATCTGAAAAGTGGGGGGAGAGGAGAATTTTACTTGTGTAAGGTTGGTCATTTTTCTAGTATGGGAAGAAGGAGAAAAATTCAAATAAAAGCAAAAACGTTAAAAGTGACCTTTTATCCTGAGTATCACCTCTAGCCACCCCCAGATTACTCTGGTTAAGAGTGTTTTGAGATTATATGGCCTGACATGAACAGGGAGCTTGAATTTTGTAAGGACAATTTGCTCACTAACTTAAAATTAGAGAGTCTGTCAAATCATTTTCTTTCTCAATACCTCTTTTGATGTAAGTGTTCTTTCAGTTGAACATTTCTATAGCACTACACTTGTTATAATGAATCTACAAGTACTTTATAATTCTTTCTGTATTCCTTTTCATAATTTTTGCCTCCATGTAGATCATGGATACATTTCAATCCTAATTAAATTATAGTATGATGTAAAGCAAAACAGGTTGGTAAGACATTTGGATTCTAAAGAATATTATTTGACACTTATGATATAAATTTCAACCCTATTTTTCTCTTTTAGAGGAGTGCTGATTCAGGGAACTGTTCTATATTCTTAAACTGCTAAGTCACGGTTAATGATAACGTTTTATGTTTCAAATAAGGGCTGGAAGTTTATCTACTGCATAAGTTATGTAAAAAAATGTGAAAGGAACAAATTTCTTTTAAAATGGTACAAGCTGTTTTACAGTATATTTTATCAATTATATTAATAACTAGGAGTTCCTTAATTATTCTTTGAAAGGTTTCCACCTCTTTGTGGTTTACTACCCCTAATTACACATTTAAATCTTTACGTACTCTTCTGCACACCCCTGTCATTCTCAGTGTCCAGACTTTTTTGTCTATGAGAGGAAGAGTGAATTATTTGGTTGATAAGTTGGGGAGGAGAAATTGGACATATAAAGCTGTGGCTTTTCTATTTTTGGTATTTGTCTGCTTGCTTAGGTCCTCCACTCTATAAATAAGTTCTCTTTGAGCAGGGCTCTGTGGCCAGGTACGGTGGTGCTGGTAGTTTCCTGGAATTGACTACAAGTGAGTGGATAAGTGACTCACTCTGAAGTCTGGTATTGAGAAGTTCCGGCTACATTTTCCAACAACACTATGGAATATACTGGATGTTTTATTTCTCTTCTGCCTGGCTTCTTTGTGTGTCTTTAATTGTCTATACTTAATTTGTCTATCTGAACTCAGGCCAAGAAAAAATTATTCTTCTTCAATCACTAAACATCTATCCCTCCTCCAACTAGCCCCATCCTTTTTTCACAGCTACAGATGAACTGTTCTATATCTCCTTGCTAGTCCATCCAACTTTCCTGTTACTCTTCACTGGCTGAAATGGAATTGCTACAGGTTGGTCTGGGAATCTATATTTTTATAAACCTCCACATATTTTTGATGTGCTCACAGGTTAAAGAAGGTATTGATATATCAGTTATTATGTGTTGCATATGTTTTTCAAGCCTGTGTTTATCTTTTCATTTTATTTATGAATTTTCACATAATAAAGGTTTGAAATTTACTAATACAGGCTATTCATCTTTATCTTTTTCCATTTCTATCTTCCTCTATTTTGAGAGCTGAACATTTTCTTATAGATTCTCAGGGTTTGAATTTAAAGTAGGTTATTTAAGAATCACTACATAAATGCATGCATATTGTTTTGAAAGCCTTAAATTGTACAGAAACATATTTATTAAAACATAAAAATTCTCCACTAGTAACACTTCCATCCTATATGTAACCATCAGGAACAAATTTAGTTCATGCAGATATAATTTTATATTCCTACTTTTAATGTTAAAATACATATTGCTTAGTAACTTTTAAAAATTAATATATCTTGGTGAAATTTTCATACCTATAGATCTACTTATTTTTGATAATAGCATAGTATTCTACAGAAAGGAAATTTAATAATTTATTTAATCATTTGCCAATTGATGGACTCCAGGTTTTGAAATATTTACTGTTACAGACAGTCCAGAAATCACCATCCTTATACTCACGTCTCTTCACTCACTTTTGTAAGTACAGGCTTTCTTCTTTGAGCTCCTAAAAAAGCCTTATGTTCTTCAAAGCAGTGCAATTAAGGTAACAAGGCATAAAATATGGTGCAATACCTGTGCACCTTTGAAACTATATCACCAACAAAAACAGAAAATGGTACTTGGGGAGATGGTGTGGGCTGCATATGCAAAGAGCTCTGTGTGTCTGTAGGCTGTCACAATGGATATTAAAAATGTACAAAATCACTAAATGGAAATTCTTATAAGAGTAGGGCTGATGGTGCTGAAAGAGTACGTTTATAGTAGATCAGTGAGCTGGGTAGAGGTCACTCGGGTGGGCAGAGCTAATCTCAGAACCTGCCATGAAATGAGCATTAGTTAAGCCTGCGGGTGACCCATTATCATGGGGAAGCCTTGGTGTAGGCGCTGCTTCTCAATGGAATCCTGATACTACCACATAAGGCCAGCTGTGGACATTTTTCCTTTCATGCTGAAGGTTATATTTCTACTCATGCTTTGCCCACTTCCTTTTCCTGGAAAAAAATCATGTGTAAATCTACACAGCTTCTGTGTGATATTTGCATCCATCACTCTATTTATGAATCGAGTATAAAGAATTCATATTAAAGAAACATAGGCTTAGGTAAAACAGACTGTGTTTATGAAACGTGTTTCTACAAGTGGAATAATTAGGTCAAAGGAAATGAATGTTTTATATGTTGCAGATTATCGTTATCATTCTTTTGGGGAATACCTAGGCAGAATATGTGTTTTCCTATATGTCCATAAGCATTAGACAGGATTAACCTTTAAATTTTGTTTGATCTATTTATTTCACCCATAGAGTGAAAATAGATATTTTATTATTGAAATAATACCTTATTAAGTAGTTGAGCAATTTTTATATCTTTTTTTTTCTGGTTGAATTGTTGTTCTTGTGAATTATTTGTTAGTATTTTTTGCTACTTTTATATTGGGTTGCTTGCTTTCTTCTTAGTAGTTCATAAAGACTTTAAAAAATAAATGTATATAAACCATGTGCTCATTAAATATTGAAAAAATTCCTCACAGTCTGTTGTCTGTAATTTTACTTTACATGTGGTTTCTTACCAAAGAAAAAATTTAACATTTTTATGTGGTTAATTCTGCTAATTTTTCTCTTGTGGGTTGGAGCTCTGTGACTTGTTAAGGAAGAACTTTCCTATCCCTATATTGTTCACATATTCTCCTATATTTTCATTTACATTTTTGAAGTGCTATTGTATTGTTAAAATTTTAATCCATTTGGCATTCACTTTTACATAAAGTATGCAGTAGTAACCTAATTTCATCTTTTCCTCAGTTGATAATGGTCACAGTGACATCCTTTCTCCACTAATTCATGAGTACTGTACTTACACATCTAAACATATACTATTGATCTGTTTTTAAATTGCTGAAGTGTTAATGTCTTCTCTGCTTCTTTTTCTTTTTTTAATCAAAATTTTGTTTTGGCTATTTGTAAACATTTTTCCCCCTAAAAAAACTTTAAAGTGGCAAAAACTTTCTCCTTGACCAAACTTGAGTCAGGCTCTTGTGAGCGTTCTTCTCAATGAGGCCTTGACTCTAGGCTTCCATGTGTGTCCTTGCAGAGTCTGGTTTTTAGCAAGGATCCTGCTAAGTTAATTTGGAGAGAATCCCTGACCCCTGATGTCTTCTCTTACAAGTTTCCATCCACTGACTCTCATAACCTGCTCCTTGGCTATAAATCCTCACTTGTTCTTGTTGCATTCAGAGTTGCGCCCAATTTCTCTCATCTATTGTAATAGTCTTGACATATATAGAAATAATCTTCAATAAAGTCTTCCTTATCTTTTCAGCAAGTGTAAGAATAATTTTTTTCTTTAATGAGAGTCAGCTTGTCAGATTTTGTAATGAATTCTTCTAGGATTTAATTAGTATTGATTACTTTTGAAATTTTGGGAAAAATTGATATATGTAATATTTGATTCTTTCTTCAAGGCATGTGGTCTATATCTCTATTTCAAAAGTCTCGAGGTCTTTTTTAATACCTATTTAGAAGACTATTATTTCATTTTTATAGGTCTAAGATATATGCATACAAACACATATGTGTAGTTTTAAGCTTTAGTAACATCAAAAGTATAAGCATGACAAACTTACAAAACATATTTAAAATTTTATTTAAATTTCTTTACATTTATTTACTTTTGAGATTTGAATAATAAGTTTTTAAATCTTTTTAGTCAATGTTTGCCATCTTCAATCATAAAGACTAAAACAAAATTAAAAATTAAAAATTTATGACTCACTGAATTAAATACATGTACAGGATATAAACAAATAAACTTTCAAATGATTTTTGAGATAGTTTTGTAGAATTTATAAAAGGAACAACATTTCAAAGTAGATGGAGGGGCAAGGCTTTTATTGGCTTTTTATCCTGAGAATAAGAATAAAATTACAAAAACAAATATTTCTCTTATTTTATAAAATAAGAAATATCATTTCAATTGCTGTTATTTTTGGCATATTGAAAGAATGAATTGAGAATGTTTTGCAGTAAATTTTTTTGACAAAATTATATAAAACATGATAAGAAATCATTTCACATTTGACTTTTGCCACAGGGTCCTAAAACAGGCCATTTTTACTTAAGTATGCAAACTCCGTTTGCTAAACACTTTGATCTTAAAACCTCATTTTAAAACATTAAGATTCTTATTTAAAGCATTCATCTTGTTACCATCCTTCTTCATTTTATGTTTTTTAATTGCTAACTGGACTAACTTCAAATGGTCTGATCTATGCCTTGCATAGTTCCCAAGGTCACTTTCAATGATTTCATGCAGTGTTACAGTTTTTGCATGGTTTTCATTTTCATATTGCAAATAATTTGCATTGTATTTTATTATTTCTGATAATTGATAAGAGACTTAGTGTGACACACAGAGATAGATGCTTAAGTTTGGTAACTAATTTTAAAACTGAGCTATTGAAATAGACTATTGTTATAATGACAATAATGACTTTATTTTTCTCTATTAATCTCACAACTATGGGGACTTAGGTAACTTTTACTCAGGTAATCATCATACCATTTTATCATGCAAATTTATTATCCTATGTATTTTCAGCCAACTTCCTTTTTTGTATGCTATATATTAGGTATGTTTCCATGTTAGGACCTATAAATATATTTTATTCTTTTACCTGGTATATACCCTTTATATGTTTATCTGTCCTCTGTTGGTAGAAACTTAGGGTACATATGATTTTTTAATTGTACAATGAAAATCATAAATAGCCTTTTTAAATTGATGTGAGAAGAATATTTCTCTAGAATAGATACCATTAGATACCAATAGATACCAAATATTCTAGAAATATTCTAGAATATTTCTCTAGAATAGAATAGGACTTGCTGGGTTGAGATGATAGGTATTTTACATTTAATTATATTTTATCAATTGTGCTCCTTAACGTATTCACCAATTATGAACATACCATATTATGCTTTGTCCAATCTTTGAAAGTTTCAACTTCTTGGTTTTTTTTTTTTTTTTGCTAACTTTCATCTATTGATGAAAACTGACATTTCATTGTTTTAATTTGTATTTTCTTACTAACTGGCAAGGTTGAAGATGTTTTTGTATGTGTATTACTCTTCAATTTCCTCTTTTGTGAATATCCTCAACATATTCTTTGCCCATTTTTTTGTTGAATTGTCTCCTTTTGTTCATTTCTAAGAGTATTTTTAAAATTCTAGGTACTAATATTTTATCTTTTATATTTGTTTCACATACTTTCTACTTGTCTGTTATCTGTTACTTTTATGTGTTGTAATGTTGATAATGTTTATGGCTTTTGAATTTGGGGATGTTAAGAAGGATTTCCTACCTCTGACTTTGTTTACTTTTAATGTGTTTGTGATTTTATTTTTAACAATATTAACATTGCATTTAAAACTTAGCTTTAAGTTAAGTTTACATTAGTTTCTAAATCCATTGGAAATTTGATTTTGTGTGAAGCAAGGAAATACTATGGGCTCTATCTTTAAAATATACCTAGTATCTGCCTCTTTCCACCTCTGCTACTCCTTTGGTTCTAGCTGCCATCACAGTTCTAGATTTCTGTAGTAGCCTGCTAACTGATGATCATCTTCTGTATACACTTGTTCCCCTCAGGCTATTTCAACACAACAGCCAGACATATCTTTTAAAAATGTAAAATAGCAACAGCTGCTGCTTTCACTCAGCGTGAAACCAATGTCCTCCAAATGGCTTACCTGGTCTAGACCCATTTTCCCCAAACTGTCACTTGGCCCACCTCTCCTCTGTCCCTCACTGTCTTCAATTCTGCATGGGCTTCAATTTATACACCACCGCAAATCTTTGCACATGTCCTGCTTTCTACCCAGAGAAACCGTAAGATAGCTTGATCTGTTCCCATAGGCCTCAAGTCAGGCTGCTGCTGTGGCAGCTGCTGCTGCTTTAGACTGATGGGACTGCAATGCTTGCTGTTCCTGGTCCCTCTTTTGTGTATGAATGCAACCTCCCTCTTGCCTCCTGTTTGGGGGTTCCTATATTGCCCCTGAGTTTCAAGACACAGGCTACAACTCTCGATTTTACTAAGCACCCAGATGTGCAACTCAGAAGTGTGTGGGGCTAACTCCTAAATGGTGAACTTTGACAAAAGGGGAATGGAGTCAGTGGATAAATTCTTTTCCCTTTTCTCTCCTTTTGGAGACAGAGTAGCTTCATTTGATTTCTTTGAAAATGTATTACATGACAGAGCAAGCAGCTTGCCATAAATCTGTGTCCAGCTAAGTAATGCTTTCTCTCATTTGGTTCTATCTCATT
Source organism: Lepilemur ruficaudatus (assembly GCA_963574885.1). Lineage (NCBI taxonomy): Eukaryota > Metazoa > Chordata > Mammalia > Primates > Lepilemuridae > Lepilemur > Lepilemur ruficaudatus. Next base: position 42,155 of record CAUYRT010032534.1, on the reverse strand, counting down.
CCCTACCTTACTCCACTTTTCCAGCATTCCTGCTTCCCTGGGATTGTACTTCCTAATAAAATGTTAGCACAAATATGTTTCCTTCAGGGTCTGTTTTCTATAATATGATGACTAAATCAAGTGTTTCTGCAAATGTCACACTTTCACTGAAGCCTACCTCAGCCACCCACTCCCACCCCCTCACCCCACCCCACATCTCCTTGACCTTTGCATTTATTATTATCTAATGTAAATTGACTTAATTATTGTGATTATTATTTTTACCTGCCCTTCCTCCCCAGAATAAAAGCTTTAAGGTTGTAGAGAAACAGAGATCTTTGCTTTGTTGACAACGATATTCCTAGAACCTAGGGCAATGCCTGGCATACAGTAGACCCTCAGTGAGCATCGGTTGAATGAACTGAAAGAATGAGTGCTGGTATGAATGCTACTGACTGAGCGTTACCAGGACTGCCACTACAACACATTTCAACTTGTCTCTGCTTCTTTATATTCCCACTTGTAAGTTAGAAGGCCTGCTTGTGTAGGAACATCTGATTGGCAATGATTGATACTTTTGCCCTCATCAGCATCCAAAAGAACTGTTTGTCTTCTGTATTGGAGGGGAAGGCCCTTCTTCCTATCAAGAATCAAGTAATAGCTGGGTTCCCCAAGGAAGCACAAGCCAAAAGAACAAAAAAGATAAATGTTCCTTATAGGATTTATAAATTTATAAATTACTTTGGAGGGACTATAATGTTGAATCTTCTTAAGAATATAGAAGAACCTTTCATTTATTTAGGTCACCTTTTATGTTATTTGGATCTTTTTGAAATATTGTTTTACATATTGGTCTTATGTGTTTCTTGTTAAATTTATTACTAGATAGGATTTTTCAAAACTAGTATGAATACTCTCATTTTCTAATTGATTGTGTTTGTATATACCACAAGTATTATTTTTATTTCTACAATAACTTTGTACATATCTTCCTTGCCGTACTTTTTATCATTTTTAAAAATAATTTGTCACTTTTTACATTTAATTATTAAATTTATTGGGGATTTTATGTATGATATTTACTGAAGATCTAACTCACTTTTATTTTTTCCAGTTGCTCAGGAAATTATCTAAGCCATTATAGTTGATATTCCTTTTTTCTCCTCATTAATTTATGATGCAAATGAGCATAAACTAAATTATTTTGTTTCTAGGCTAGCTATGTTTTCTAATTATTCTCTCTACACTCATTCCTCAACCTCATAGAGAAATCTATTCCCTTGACTCTGTTCTGTTCATGGAATGACTGTGAAATGCTTTGATAAGATCTAAAAATAACCATCTGGACATCTCCAATAGCAATGACTTCAACATATCTAACTCACACCTGGCAGTCTTCCTCTATTTCCTATCTGAGTTATTAACACTGCCAGACAGCCAGTTGCTCCAGCCAGAAACTTTAGAATAATCCTTAAATCCCTATATCCGGTTGGTTAGCAAGTCTTGTCAGTTTACTATCCTAAACATCTCCAAAATATTTTCTCTCCTCTGTTCTAACACTGCATTCATTGGAGTCTTGTCCTCTGTCAGATCTCAGCTTAAATGTCACCCCCTCAGAGAGGGTTTCATGACATCCTATTTAAAAAAGGCTTCACCTTATAGTTACTATCATACCACTTTGTTTGTTTCCTTTATGAATGATATAATAATTTGTAATGATTCATTTAAACATTTTACTAATTTATTATTTGTCTCTGCACTAGAGTGCAAGTGGTATGACAGTGGAGACTTACCTATCTAGTAACCACAGTGTCTAGTTTTTAGTGTATAGCAGATACTCTATAATGTTATAAGAATGAATGAAAGCAAGAAAGAATGAAACAATGTCCTCTTACTAGGTTTATTTGCTTCCATTTCCTTTACTTATTTTTTTCTGAACAATCCTCCACACTGATAGAATTTTTTTTTATCAAAAATAGAAATCTGTTATGATATTTCTCAGCATATAAACCTGCAGTGTCTTCCTAAGCACAAAGTAGACATCACTTTCCTCAGCCTACAGAGTGTGGTAGAACTACTTTGAATCTACTTTAAATGAAGTTTTAGGTAGAATTCAATGTATGTTATTAACTCCAATTCCTAAAATTATTCATATTTGGTCTTAAATTCTGTATTTAAGAAAAACCGATTATATAGTTTTAGAGGGAAAAATACCCATGAGTTTTTCTAGATTATATTTATCCTTTCTTCAAAGATGTTGCCATCTTATAGTTTTCCATATATTAAATTCTATTATTTTTATTTTCCATCAGTTTCTATTATTTTTATATATTTGTTTCTATTAATATTTTCTATATTTTAGAATCTTAACAGTTAAACATTATTCTTCCTGAGTAGAGCTATAAAAATTCTACAGAAAACATTGTATTTTGTCATTAATCTGTGGGGTTGATTTCTCTCATACCATTCTCCTTTCTACTGCTGATAACCAATACAGTATGATAAAACCTTCAGTGTCAAAGGAAATGTCTGTGTTTCCATATAGCCTTTACTGTCCACATGTGGCTTTTGAACACTTGTATTGTGGCTAGGTGACTGAAAACTTGAGTTATTAATTTTATTTTATTTTAATTAAAAAAAGGATGTGCAGCTAGTGGTTACTAAGTTGGACAGTACAGGTCTAAATACTCCAGTAAGAAGGCAAAACATATCAGCCTGTTCGAAAAAAGCAAGACAATTGTATGCCGACTGTATGAGACAAACTTTATACCTAAAGATAGAAGATGGGAAAAATATGCTAAGTGAATATTAATTATCAGAAGTACGGAGTAGATATATGAATATAAGGCAAATGGATTTTAGTAGATAAAATATCATGAGAAATAGAGACATTTTTTAGTAATAAAAGGTAAGATTTTGAAGAAGACATATCAATACTAATGTGTAGACACTGATAATAGAGCTTCATTATTATTAAAAATCTTATGATGAAAAATGTTAATCTTAAAATGAGGAAAAATCTTGTAAGGTGGTGGTGGTTTTAAAATATATCCACAAATTTTTTGATATTCCTTCCTTTATAAGGCAGAACTGGGATAGTAACCCTTGTTAATATCTTCACTGCAACCTCATAAGAGACCCTGAGTCAGAGCACCCAAGTAAACTCTTTCTGAATTCCTGATCTGCAATAACTTTGAGATAGGAAATATTTACTGTTTTAAACTAATAAATTTGGTGGTAATTTTTTGTGAGGCAATAGATAACTACTAGAAGGCCTGAAAGGTGAGATGGAAATATCCATAATTATAGTTGAAGATTTCAACATTTATCTATTAGTAATAGATAGAACAAATAAACAGCAAACAAATAAGTATGAAGAAAAATACTATGAACCAACTTGACTTATTATAGAACATTCCATCAAAGAATAGGAGAATATGATTATTTTCAAGTGAATATGGAACATTTGCAAATATAGATCATATTCTGGAATATAAAATAAGTTTTTATAAGTTGAAAAGTATTAAAATTATACAGAGTATGTTCTCTGACCATAGTGAATTAATTAGAAGTTAGTAACAACAAGATATCTAATAAAACCTCAAAAAACTTAATATTTACAAAGCAATTTAAAATGACACAGGTGGTCAAAGAACAAACCACAAACAAAATTTTAAAAAAGGTTTTGAATTGAGGCCAGGCATGGTGGCTCACGCCTGTAATCCCAGCACTTTGGGAGGCCAAGACAGAAGGACCCTTTGAGGTCAGGAGTTTGAGACCAGCCTAGGCAACATAGTAAGACACTGTCTCCAAAAAAAAAAAAAAAAAAGCTAGGACTAACACCTATAGTCCTAGCTACTTGAGAGGCTGAAGTGGGAGGATTGCTTGTGCCCAGAAGCTCAAGATTACTGTGATACTATGATTGGGGACTCCAGCCTGCCTCTTAAAAAAAAAAAAAAAACGTTTTGAATTGAATGAAACTTTTTAAAATTTAACATTTTTGGCATGCATCTAAGGCTCTCCTTAGAGGAAAATTCATAGCTTCAATATTAATATAAAGAAAGAAGAAAGTTCTATAATCCATGATCTGTTCTTCACCATAAGAAGCTAAAAAGAATGAAGTAATCACAAAATAAGTAGAAGGAAGAAAATTTTAAAGATTCAAGGGGAAATTAATGAAATAAAAAATGGACAAATAATTTTTAAAAATCAATTAAACCAAAAGCCAATTCTTTGAAACAATAAATAAAATTGAATAGCCTGTAGTTAGACTGACATAAAAAAATAGAGGAGACAGAATTTAGCGATATCAGGAAAAAGAAACCATTATTAAAGAACCTACAAACATTACAAGGATAATAAAAACATTCTGAATAACTTTTTCCCAATAAATTTGACAGCTTAAACAAAATAGACAAATTCCTTAACAGATACAAATCACCAAAACTGATATAAGAAGAAATAGAAAATCCAAATCCTTCTATGTCTACTTAAAACATTGAATTTATAGTTTGTAATAAAACCCATTCAAAAAGAAAACTATAGGCTGAAATAGTTTTACTGGTGAGTTCTGTCAAACATTTAGGGAAGGAGTTATAGAAACCCTACATAAACTCTTTTCAGGAAGGGTTGTATTCCAACTTATTATATAAGGCCAACATTACCCTGATAGCCAAATCAGATAAAGATCTTACAACTATAGATTGGTATCTCTCATGAATATGGACACAAATATAATTTTTTAAAAAAAGCTTTAGTGAGGTATAATTGGTATACAAGAATGCACATATTTAATATATAAAGTTTGATGAGCTTGGACATATTCATATACCTGTGAAACCATTGCCACCATCAAGGTAATAGACATATCTATCGCCTCCAAAAGTTTCCTTGTGTCCCGTTTTTTATGTGTGTGGTAAGAACACTTAACATTAGATCTGCATTTAAAAATCTTTTAAGTGCACAATACAGTATTGTTGAATATAGGACACAAAAATACTTAACAAAAGATTAGTAAATTTAAACCAGCAATATATAAAGGAATAATACATCATGACTAATTGGGGTTTATGCCAGGATGTGAGTTTGACTTAACATTGAAAAATCAGTCACTATAATTCACTATATTAACCAAACAAAGAAAAAGATAATGTTTATTTGAATGCAGAGAAAGCATTTACCAAAACATAATACTCTTTTGTCACAGACACTCTCAGTAAAAATCTCAGCAAAAGAAGGGAACTTCTTCATCTTTATATTGAGCAACTATTGAAAACCTATAGTTATCATCATAATGATAGGCTATGATAATATAGGTTATGATGACATAAAGGAATGAGTGTTTTTCTCCTCTGATCAGAAACCAAGCAAAAATGTCCATTCTCACTCCTTCTGTTCAATTTTTTACTGGACATCGCAGCCAGAGTAAAATGGCAAGAGAAAATATAAAAGGTATACAGATGGAAAACATAGAAGGAAAACTGTCATTATTTGTACATAGCATGATCTTGTATATAGAAAATCCTAAAGAATGAATATATAAACTACTTGAAGTGATTTTAACCATTTTTTTTAGGATTCAATGTATAAAACCTAAATTAATTGTATTACTATTAGTATGAAAAATGAAATTTAAAGGTACTGCTTACAATAGCACTCAAAAACCATGAAACACTTAAAGGTAAATTTTAGAAAGTATGTTCAAGACATGTACATTGAAAACTAAAAAAGCACTGCTTAGATTGTTAAAGATGTAAATAAATGATGACAGTTTATATTTGTGCAATGGAAGTTTCAATATTTCTATGACATCAATTCTCCCACAATCTATGCATCCAACCTAATTTTAACCAAACTCTGTACTAGTTTTTTTTATTTTTGGTAGAAATTACAAGATGACTTTAACAATTATGTGGATCTTAGAAAACTAAACATATATAAAAACCTACACAATCAGCTCCAACCTGGTCAACTCTGTGAGGAGAGGGGAGACAGAAAAAGAGAAAGAAAACTAAACATACTCTTAGCAATTGTACTTCTGGGTATTTATCGAAAGGAGTTGAAAACTTATGTCTACATGAAAACCTGCACACAGATATTTATAGCAGCTATATTTATAATGGTCCAAACTTGGAAGCAACCAACATGTTCTTCAGTAGGTGAATGGATAAACTGGTACATCCAGACAAAGGAATGTCATTCAATGCTGAAAAGAAATGAGGTATCAAGCCACAAAAAGACATCAGGGAAACTTAGATGCATATTACTAAGTGAAAGAAGCCAATGTGAAAAGGCTACTCACTCTATGATTCCAACTATATGACATTTTAGACAATGCAGAACTAAAGAGACAGTAAAAAGATCAGTGGTTGCCAGGGTTTGAGGGTAGAGGATGGGGAGGAGAAATGAAGAGCAGGAGAAAAGAGAAATCTTATGACAACAAAGTTACTCTGTATGATACTGTAATGGTGAGTGGATACATGTCATTATAAATTTGTCCAAATAAAATGTGTAACACAAAGATTAAATCCTAATGTAAACTATGAAGTCTAAGTGATAATGATGTGTCAGTATAGGTTCATCAAATGTAATAAATGTACCACTCTGACAGGGATGTTGATAATGGGGGATGCTATGCATGTGCCTGTTGGGGGAAAGGGGCATAGGACAAATCTCTGTACCTTCTGCTCAATTTTGCTGTGAATATAAAATAGTTCTAAAAAATAAAGTCTATTAAAAATAAAGACTGAAAGGTTCACTTCATCAATAAATTAAAGAAATTTTTACCTCAAAATTATATGAAAATTATATGAAAATTCAAAGCACTTAAAATAATCAAAAGAATTTTGTTTTATAAAACAATATTGTAGGATTTATATTACCTAACTTTGAGACTTACTGTAAAGCTGTGATAGTGGCATAAGGATATATATATATATATATATATATATATATATATATATGTCAATGAAAAAAGAATCCAAAAATAGACCCACATGTGGTCAATTGATTTTTGAAAAAGGAGCCAAGGTAATCAGATGAGGAAATAATATCTTTCTTAATAAATGGTGCTGAAATGAATGGATATCCTCCTGGATAAAAGAAAACCCTCACCTAAGACTTTACTTCACAACAAACATCAAATTTACTTGAAATCAATCATACACCTAAATGTAAAAGCTAAGACTATAAAATCTCCAGGAAAAAAAGAAAAAAAATAAAGAAGATAATGTTTCCAACTTTGGTATAGGCAATGATTTCTGAAAAGGACAAAAAATATTAAATGAAAACTTAATAAAATGGACTTACTCAGAACTAAATGCTCTCAAAAGCAGTCAAGAAAATGAAAATCAAGCCACAGATTGAGAAACATATCTGCTATATTAAATATATTTGACAAAGGACTTTTATCTAGATTATGTATTTAAATCTAAAAACTTAATGAGTTATATACATTATTAATAATATGGCGAACAAACAGGAAAAATGAATAAAAGCTTTGAACAAACACTTCACAAAAGAAGATACACAAGTGCCCAGTAAGCACATGAAAACAAATATATTAGCATGCCATCACTAGAATGGCTAAAATGAAATAATAGCTGATAAAGTGTTGATTAAGAGGTGGAGCATCTAGAACTCTCATGTATTGTTAGGGGTAGGGATATAATATGATACAACTATATAGGAAAGACAGTTTCACAGTTTCTTATACAGTTAATTATATGCTTACCAAAAAACCCAATAATATCACTTCTAGGAATTGAGAAATAGAAACATGTCCTTTCAAATACTCATAGCAGCTTTACTCTTAATAGCCCCAAACTGGAACAATCAAAATGTATTTCAACAGATGAACGTATAAACAAATTGTGATATATCCATTCAATAGGATACTATTGAGCAATGAAAAAAAACATGTACTACCCATCTAAACAATGTGACTATACCTCCAAAACATTTTATTAAGTAAAAGAAGCCAGACACAAAATGTTACGATTTTATTATTCTATTTATATGAAATTTGAGAACAGCTAAAGCTAATCTATACTGACAGAAATCAGATCAGTGGTTTCCTTTTTCAGAGGGTGGAGGTTGGGAGATTTATTGAAAAGGGAAGAAAGGAAACTTTTTGGGATGTTAGAAATAGACTATAATAGGCCGGGCGTGGTGGCTCAAGCCTGTAATCCTAGCACTCTGGGAGGCCGACGCAGAAGGATCGCTCTAGGTCGGGAGTTCGAAACCAGCCTGAGCAAGAGTGAGACCCCGTCTCTACTAAAAATAGAAAGAAATTAGCCAAACAACTAAAAATATATAGAAAAAATTAGCCGGGCATGGTGGCGCAAGCCTGTAGTCCCAGCTACTTGGGAGGCTGAGGCAGGAGGATTGCTTGAGCCCAGGAATTTGAGGTTGCTGTGAGCTAGGCTGACACCACGGCACTCTAGTCTGGGCAACGCAGTGAGACTCTGTCTCAAAAAAAAAAAAAAAAAGCAAAAAAAAAGAAATAGACTATATATTAATTGGGATAATTGTCAAATAGGTGTTTACATTTAAAAATGAATCAAATATAAATAAATTGTACCTTAATTAGGTTTATTTGAAAAAAATTATAGCTTTGATTATACTCATTCAGCATCTTAATTCTGGTTAAATATTATACTTTTTAATTTTTTCCCATGTGTTGACTAAAATAAGTAGACTTGCAAGTGGAGATCAGAGTCTTATTTTCAAGGCATTTTTATATAAAATAGGAGCACAGGGAAGTGGAGTGACTTCAGAAGACTGGACACAAATATTGATTATAAAAATTAATCTAGGAAAGCTTAAAGTGGGAGCTAATAGAGGGAAAATGGTATATTTCCATTCCACAGTTAGAGTTAGCAACTGCACCATTCTGATTTTGGTTTTCTGTTCACTTCAGATTGCCTAATTTGAGTTGAGACCATGACATGGTTAAGTGAAAATAATCATTCTCAGCATAGAAATAGTATAAAAACTAAGTTTAGGGTGCTTCTCTGCTATTAGAGGTGCCCAAAAAAACTTGTAAAAAGCAAAATTAGAGAAAAGTAAAAATATTAAAGTTTTAGTTATAATAAACACTAAAATATAAATTTATTATTGCTATATTATAATAAATGATGTAGTGTTTAAGTGTGCAAACTTGGGCCAGATACTAGCTGCAAATTTCCACATTAAGGCAAAATGATTATAAAGTTTCCTGGTAGTGATATTAACAGAACTAAGGAAGATGGATAATATTGAAAGATGGATGGATTTTTGCTAATGAGTCTCAACAATCCTATTAGGAACAATATCACTTTTATTTTACTGAAAGGAAATTCACAGATAATATAAAATAATTTCAATATAATATTTTAAAAAATCAGGATAATAACTATAAAATGAAAAGAAAAACATCAATATAAAACAATATGTCTTTCAATATATTAATGCTTGGGCAAAACTAACTGAGTTAGCAGGCAAAATAAAAGTGTGCACCTATTACTAAGAGTCACTATCAATTTAATAAATGGGGTGTTATTGTCCTGGTGTCATTATGTCCTGGTGACTCAAATACCATGCACAGGGTTAACAGTGATGTGATTTTCTGAAATGGCAAATAAATCTTGGTTAAAGTCCCCAAAACCAAAATACATTATTTCCTCAATTTTTATAGACGCATCCTAGAAAATAAGAACCATTCAAAAACATTTTATATGCAAATTAATTTTCAAATATAATGCAAGTTTTTTCTTTTTTTTGGACCTACATGAATGCCCACTGGTTAATTCAGGGGTCTGAGAAAGATAATTTATGGTGTAGGATTGACCTATCCTTGAGGGACAGCTAACACCTTTACACCCTTGACCACCCCCCATCCCCAGTCACAGTACACCGCACTGATACCAGTGATACCCCCACCCTCATCCCTGAATAAAACGAAAGACACCCTGCCAGTTTCATAAACCCCGTTAAGGAGCTGTTTCAAACCTTATGAGAACCACTGACCTAGGCTGTAACAAACAAACAGACAACAACAACAAAAAAAAAACAAATTAGGAGCTATCATCTGAACTGGGATGGCAGAAAAAAGTTTCGTAAGTTCCGTTGAGTTAAAGGTAAAAAAACCCCCAGGACTCGGAGAGTTTGAAAGGAAACAAATGCAAAGGCCTTTATTCCCTTTCAGTAAATGTCTCCTTACTAAACTGAGTCTTAATTCTAACCATCATCCGAGAGGCGCAAGGGGAGCTACTTTATTTTGTCCCCCCTTTGTTGCCTAGCCAACTGCCCACCAAGCACTAAGTCCCCTGGTCTGCAGTGCAGTGTCCCCAGAGGCCACCTTCCTGGTTCTGGTAACTTCTCAGTCTCCCTGGCCTTTGGGACAGTCGTGGCTCCAATGTGGATCACCTGGACACACGGATCAGCTGCACACCCTTTTGCCAGGCCTTTCTCAAGAGGTAAAAGTTCCCGGCTGTTTGGATTTCCCACAAATAATGCTTTCCATGTGTACGCACTTTACAGATCCCACAGTGCTTTCATATCAATGACTTTCTTTACTTGAAAAGTTCAGATAATAGGTCTTGGAAGGATCCCGTCTCAGGAATGATCCCCTCTCAGAGGGAAGGCACGCCATTGGGAAGGAGGACCCTTTAAGGGCCTTCGGTGCGGCCAGTGCCCGTGCAGGGGGAGAGTGGGGGAGTGTCCTCTTTTTCCCCCCACCCTCAGGCTGCGGCTGAGCCAAAGCCGGAGGGGGCTGTCTCCTCCTCTTCCCCAACAGCTGCAGCTCACTCAGCTCACACAAGCCAGGGCCAGGGGACTGGGCGGCAGCGACTCCTCTGGCTCCAGAGATCCACTCGGGCCACTGAGATGCTGGGAGCCGCCGGGGTCCTCCTCATCCTGCTGCTCACCGGGGGCCTCGGGGGCGGCCAAGCGCAGCGGTCTCAGCAGCAGCAGCAGCTGCCGGCGCATCAGCAAAGAGGTACAGTCGAGGCATGGACTGGGCTGTTGATTGCATCCTTTGCGGGGTCCCGCAGCTCCTCACTCCTCACTGGTCCCTTCTTACCAGAGTTGCGGGCGGGGACCGCTTTCTCACTTTGCCTTTAGAGAGTGCGCTTTGCGGCAAGAGTGGCTGAACTTGATGCAAGTTCACTTTCAACTCCCTGAGGGAGTGCTGTAGGGGGAATTACTTACCTCCAGCAAAAGGAACGAGAGTCCTTTTCATTGTTCATTCGTTTCTGAGAGGTCTTGCCGTCACTATACATCCTACAAATTGACTTCTGAAATCTTTCCAAGAGGCAAACCTTTTCCAATTGAAAAAACAAAACAAGTTCCTTCAAATCAGATTCCATCCCTGCAGAGGGAAGTTTCCCAAGCGGTGGCTCATCTTGGAACTTTATGGAGGATAGTGTATGCAACTTTTTCCCTTTTCTTTCTTTCTTTTTTGTTTTTATTTTAAGATACTTCATTTCCAACTATTTAAACAGGATTTGTAAAGTAGTTAAACATGTGGATTTTTTTTTTCCTTTATGACAGTGGTGCTTCCAAGTCTCACCTTTTCCATACCCACATCCTATATGGGTATCCTATTTTATTAGAGTGAAATTTCTCCTCTTGCTTAAATACAGGGGATACTTCTATGCCATGTATATTTTAAGACCGCAGGGAGCAGATACAAACTTCAGGGGACTTTGGACAGCAGTTGTATTTAATGTAACTTAAATTATTCTTGTCAGAGTGTCTTAATGTTTATGTGCATATCATTTCTGAAACTCTTGAGAGTCTTTGAAGAATTATTTTATTATCATGAATTTTGAAAGAAGCACATGTGCATTTTAAAGCGCAATTTGTAATACACTATTTCAGCAAACATTTCTGTAAGTTGGAAAGCCTGTATCAAAGTAAATAATATTTAAGAAATATTTAAGATATAGTTTTAAATATCAAAATGTTTATCTTAAAGGTACAAAATCTTGAAGTTCAAACCTTTTGAAAGTTTTGATAAGACTGAGTCTGCTAAAATTTTGAAATATGCTTATTTCTCTTCTAGTTAACTGGAATAAAGTCATGTCTAATACTTCTGATAGTTGTTCTTACAGTCTAGCATTTTTAGCAGTACTGCACTGTTTTTTTTAAAAGAGTAAAAGGATACCCTAAGCTTCTTGCTGTAATAATAACTCCCTGATTAAAATTCCTAGAATAAAATGGACCTTGAGTTTACCAAATAACTTTTTTCTTCTATTTTTGCTTTTCTTTCTCTGGGAGATAAAATGAGCCCAATGTGACTAAGTCAATAGAACTTATAAGAGTGTTTTTGAGAGAATCTCTGGCAGCTCATTTTTAAAAAACCCTACTTTTAACTAGTAATCTTTGCTCAACTATATGATGTATTTTAATGATATAAAATACTTTAGTACTGTTAGGCAGCTGGGGGAAAAGAGGGGCTGGGAGCACCAATTTTTTTGTCCCCTTGGAAGGAGAAACTCAAAGCATGCAGAGTAGGGATCAAGTGGATTGTTCCTAAGAATTTGCCCTAGCACATATGCACACACTTTCTTTGCTCTCCACTTCCCTTTACTTTCTCTTTTAATTGAGATAAAATTAACTCGGATTTCTGTGGTTCAGGCACAGCTGAGGTGAATGCAGAAGGAGGGGGTTATCCTGCCATTCTGTTGAGAGATCACTGGATGCTGTATACAGTGAGGAATTTTATGCAGAATAACTATAACCAAGAGTCTACCATATACTTCTGCAATGTGCATTCTAGTGTCTATTATTGACTTTGTTATAGACCCTTTGTAATATGTTTGGAGGCTAGCTCCAGGGCAAATGGCCTAAACCTGTTAATGGTAAAAGTATATGTAAAATATATTACATAAAGCCTTAAAATTGTGTAGTGCCTTATAATTTTAAAATGCCTTGTATACATGATCGTTTTTCACCTTCAGCTATTATTTTTCTCGTTGGACAAATTTAAACCTGGGCTTGGAATGGCCTTGACTTAAATTTACCTAACCGATAAGAAGAATTTAATTTTCAACAACGAAAAGCACTTTTAGTATTATTTACGTTGAAATTCCCTTTTTATGGTTCCAAGGTTTCTTTCCATTTATTTTTTTAGGCCGTATTTCCTGTTCAATGTTGTTTCTTTAAAGCAAGTTCTCAGTGAAGATCACTGGATATGAATTTGACTGAAGAAGTGTTTTCTTGGCTATCATCAGCTTTTCTGTTTTCGATTATACTAGCACTAACCTTTCTGGCCAAGTGCTAATTGTGTAGGAGTTCTGTTTTCCCTTATAGTACATTGCCAATTTATTAAGATATTAACATGAAGCAATCATTTTTAAATGTTGTAATTGAGTTAGAAATGTAATCAGGCTTTTTGTTTGTTTAAAAAAATTTTTTTTCTTAAAGTCTTACATGGTTTCTATTAGCATACTGAATTAAAGTGTGAATAGTATTGATTCAGCAAGTGTGATATTCCAAGGAAGTTCTTTAACTAGATATAAGATTGACAGAAATAGAAAACTGATGTAATGAAAGTGATTATGTACTTCAGCAAGGCAGTGGATAAAATCTTTTTTGATATCCTTGTGAATAATATGTGGAAATGGAAGCATAATGGTAGGTAAATTGCAATTGATTGAAAAATAGTTTCCAAAGAATATTGCATAGTGGGTCAAAGTCAATCTGGAAAAAAGTCCCTAATAGTGTGACAGAGGTTTCCTTAAGTTCACCTATCTTGGTAATGGCTTGATGGAAGACATAGAATCCAAGCTTATCAGAACTGCAGATGGTCCAAAATTGATTCACGTGGCTAAGCTGGTGAATAACAGGCTCAGGAATTTTAAAGATCTCTAAAGCCTTGACCATGAATGAAACCCACATGGAGTTGGTTTTGTTATTCATATCCAGACGTTAAATAATTCCATTTGTCCTCTCTTCTGGAAATGTGTTGTGTCCTTTATATGTACAGCAATAAGTAAAAAGGATGAGAAAGGCCAGTCTGAATTGCAGCAAATTCAGTATGAACATAAAGTGTGACAGGGTGACAGAAAAGTTAGCTTACTTTCATATAAAGCTCATAGAAACAGGTTTCTTGGTTAACATACATTTGGATACTTCATTGACAAATGGGTATAAATTCAGAGAAGGGAGAGCAGAATAGTTACGGGTTTGAAAACACGAGCTTTTTGATCTGAAGAAGGAAAGATTTAGGGAGAGGAAGTCATAAGAGATGGCCTCAAATTTTTGTTTATTAACAAGGAAAGGATTATTATGTAGAAGAGGGACTAAAATGTTTTTCTAAAGGGATCCATAGGAGGATATGACAAAGAGGAATGTATGAATTCTTTAAAATGGAGAAAACTACTCCTTTTCCCAACTTTCCCACTCCTCACCCTTCCACATTTTGAGCTGTGCCGACATAGCTGTGTTGTGTATGAGTACCTTGCTTCTGGAAATGTGCATGCAGTGGTCAGATGTACAGCCAATTAGGGACGCTTTAGGATGGGATGCCTCTGTGAGAGGAAGTTAAAGACTCATGAAATCTCCAGTCCCTTTTTAATTCAAAGATTCTAATATTACAGTCTATTTGTTTTTGGAGGGCATACCTATATTTAAATATCTGAATTTTTAAAAATGTCAAGAAAATGTTAAATATATATAAATGTGTTTTTAGATGCCTTCTGGGATTTAAAATAAAAACATGTTTGAGACAATCCTCACACATTTTTGGCAAGAATACTTAAAAATTCAGCATGAAATTTCTACATCACCGTCAATTGCACAGTTCTAAAACATCCTCTGTTATAAAATGTGGGAACAGTTTATGAATTACCTGAGAAGTTTTTTAGGGAATTTATAGTGGCCATAACACCTCTAAATTAAGGTTTTTTTTTGTGTGTGTTTTCTTTTGCTATGTGTATAACTTGTTGGCTTGTTCACTACATACTGACCTAATGGTTTAGTAAAAATGATTCATAACAGATAAAATGCATGGCCGAGAATAAGAACATATTCAACTTTGCCTATTATAAATGGGGTAGAATTAATAAAATTTATATAAATTTTATATATTTTTATCTCACATATTAATGTACACAGATTTCCAGTGTATCTTTTAAGATTTTTCTATCCTAGAATTTCATGCAAACTAATGAACTGAATCTATATCAAGAGTTACTGGGGTTTATGAAAAAACTGACCATGCTTTAACAATTCTTCAATTCACTTCAGTTACTTTCGCTCCTGAGATATGGGATAACTGTCACCTGTGCTACAATAACTAAAGAAGTTTTCACCTTCTGCAGATATAATTATTTTAAAACTCAGGTATTCCAAGGGTCCTATCCAGATATTGTTGTTGTAAGAGAAAAATGAGCCTATATTTTATGGGAGGGTCTTAATTAAATAGGGAAAGGAATTTCTGAGTTAGTAGGATTTGAAATTCTTACACCTTTCCACTATCCTGCAATAGCTTTGACTCAAAGTTTTCTTTAGGTAGATTTCACATCTCAATATTTTCTCAGTCCGATTTACCTAAAGCAGAACATTGTCACTATTTTTCCATTTATACGTTTAGTAAATACTGATTATTTATTGACAACAATTAATGTGTAAGACATTTCAACTTGGACCTCTGAGTTGAAAGCTCTGTTTCTTTTGGTCCAAATAGATTTAGCAGTGGACCATTAAAAAAATTCACTTAAACTTCATATGAGGTTTCACATCTCCTTTCATAACCTGTTTTAGGATTATGGAGCCACAATTCTGGCCACAGTGGAAGGGGAGTAATTGGGACCTAGTGAAGTCCAGAACAGGGAAACTATCTCAACCTAGTCTATATATAGCAAGATTAGTGAAGTGGTTATCATGCTAAATTATAGAGTCCAAGGGATGTTTGATTCCCATCAGTGTAGCTATCTAGTAGGATTCTACTTTGTAGGTGGAGTATGCCTAGAAAGGTTTCCAAGCAGGGTGAAGACAAAAAAACAAAGAAACAAAAAAACCCACCAATCAACATTTATGTGCACATACGGAAATAACATTCATTGGAAATCAAGCAGGTGAGGGGGGGAGGAGGGGATGGATAAATTCACACTTAACAGGTACAAATGCACACTATCTGGGATATGAGCACACTTTTAATTTTGACTCAAACAGTAAAAAAGCATTTATGTTAGCAAAATGTTTGTACTGCAAAATATTCTGAAAAAGAAAAAAAAAGTAGTGGTGGCTGTAGGTCATCTGTCCACTTTGCAGTAGGTCCTTATTTAGCAGGTGAAGGACTATAAAAAAGATCAGGAAGAAATGATCATCAGTGGTTATATAAATTGTTTACCTTCTAATCCAGAAGATTGGGATTTAGGATTTCTGTATAGTCACAACTTTAATCTGGGTAGTTAAGCAGGAATTTAGGCAGAAGCCCAGTTGCAGTGAATAAGAAAAGAAGTTAGAGTTTGCAGAAAGACCAAAGTAGATTGGCACATGGCTCTCAAGACTCATACCAGGCTTGGCATATACCAAACAGGCAGAAACAAAACTAATTCTGGGCTTTCTCAGTTGGTAAGACTGAACTTAGAAGTCAGAATTTGTCAAGGAAATTGGTGGGGTTGGGCCTATGTGTATTAGAATGTGGTAAATGAATGAATGTGTTCAGTGAGTTAAATAGACATGCACCCCCCCCCCCGAAAAAAAATTCCTGCTCTTGTGGAGCTTATATATAGTTGATATAGAGAGGGGGAGACAAGAATACAATAAATGTATGAAGAAGAAGTAATATAAGAATACCTATATGGTATAGAATGTAGTAGGTGATAAATTCCCTGGACAAACAAATCCAGCAGGGTAAAGGCAGTCAAGAGTTGTAGGAGTGCAGGGAGGTCGTTTGCTATTGTAAGTAGATTGATAATGGCTGACATTGTTGAGAAGGTTGCAGTTGAGCAAACACTTGAAGGTGATATGAGTGATTCATGCAGGTGTCAGGTAGAAAAATACTCTCAGCTCAGGGAACACACATATAAGGGTCTAAGGTTGAAGAACGGTGAGAAGGGTCAGAGAAATAATGGCGATCTGGATCATACAGCATTGTTGACCTTGCAAAGATTTTGCCTTTTAGTCTGAGTGAGGTGGGGATGTGTTAGGAAGTTTTGAGCAAAGTTAAATGAATGAATGAATGAAATCATAGTTATTTTTCCCCTCAGATATAGGCCCTAAATCATGGGATTAGACCAATAATCCAAGCATGGAATTATTTTAGATTCATCTCTTGCCCCCAAACATCTCAATCATAGAGTATATTTAAGTGATTCTATATTCCAGAGCATTCTACTTCAATGATTTTATCATTGTGAAGCTCAAAGGCATCTTTGTAACACTTTTTTAAATTTTCCTTTTGCCTTCTCAATACTATTCCACATTCAAAGTGTATCAGTACCTCAAAAACAACTAAAGAATAAATTGTAAATGGGATAATGATAATTTTCAGTCTGGGGCTATATGTTAAAATTCTAAAGCGTAATCCCTTTTAAGTGGCTTATAACATGGAAGGTCCTATTCTAGAGTAGGAAAGAGAGGTACAGAGTTTGCCATATCAAATATTTTTTTCAAAAGCCTACATAGCTGCCATAATTTCCTGACTTATTGCCTGCTATATATTTTTAATCACTGAATAAGGCCGAAAGTATGGAGGAGAACATGAAGCAATGCAGTTGTCATTTCAGCTAGCTACCTTATCTCATTGGTTTGTTGAGAGGCATATAAAGAACACTAAATATAAAATATGGAGCATCTAGTACAGCCTCAATAAATGTGAATTTTCAAAATGTCTCAAAAAATGAATTAAGTCTAACAGCTGCCTTGGTGGTATGAAATGCTCTATCTCAAAGAAACACTTTTCTCCAACACTGTGTGAAACACCAAATTCAGCTGAGGTTGTTTGTGAAAGAATTTGCTTATATACTTTAAAACACCTATATATGAATTCAGTTCTGATTGGAATTTGTTCTGTAGTATTTCTTTATTCCAAACTTTCTAGCTTAGCCCACAATAAAAACCCTTAACATGTACCCTCATTATATCTACTGTTTTCCTGTACATTCCTGTGCTTTGGAGGTAACTTTGAATAGTAGAAAAACTATGAATTTAGAAGGCAGGAATTGCATTCATAGCCAAGTTACCACTTAACTAAGAAGCAAAGCCTGAGTCAATGAAGTTTATATTTCCTATTATTAAAATAGAATTAAGTTAGGTAATAAATGAGGAAACATTTGGCAACTAATCAGTAAATATTCACCCTTTTCTTCTTTCTCCTTTATTATATGAGCATAAAGCTCAAGAATTATATTTGCTTTGCATATAACATATCTCTGTGCTTAAGAAGGGCAAATTATTCTAAAAGGTTCTTTGAGTATAGTCTAAGACAGGGGCCCCCAACCTATGGTGAGTTGTATAATTATTTCATTATATATTACAATGTAATAATAATAGAAGTAAAATGCACAATAAATGTAATGAACTTGAATAATCCTGAAACCACCCCCACCCCCATCCATGGAAAAAATGGCTTCCATGAAAATGGTCCCTAGGGCCAAAAACGTTGAGAACTGCTGCCCTAAGAGATTATAGATGGCAAACTATCTCATTGTAGAGGTGTTGAATCATTCTGTCAAAGTTACACAAGTCAGTGACAGAGATAAGAAGAAACACAAGGTCCTATAATTAGCTAATAGTTATGTTAGAATCTCAGTGTGAGAAATGATTTAAAACAGGCAACGTGATGGAAATTTTAGCAATACTTTGTGGCCATGTTTACTTCAAATATGATACAATAAACATTTTTTCTAGGAATCTCTCATTTTTGAACATGCATTTATTGTGTTGATAAACTCTATTTTTGTAAAAAGTTTCCTTTAATATATAATGTATTTAGAAAAATATATGGCACATAGTTCTTCATAAAGATTAATTATTAATCTTAGGCTATGAAGCACATGTCCTCTTTGACACCTGCTTGGGCAGAGATGGCAATTTAACATATTTGGCACACAGTGTAGGTTAAATTCAGCATGGTCTTCAGTGGAAAGTCTAATTGGATTGTAGAAAAGTTCTCAATATAGACTCTATTTAGACTCTCCCTAATCACTACAGTGAAAAAATAATGTGGAGCACATTATTTAATACTAACTTGAGAGAATTTTTAGTGTGTTTACCTGTGTATTAAATCTACTGGCAAATTTCTGTAAAACAAAACAAACTCAGAAAGTCATAGATCCCCCAACAAATCTCTAGATAAAACTATTTTTCTAAATTTGGAAACATTAGATTTGAAAAAATTTCAGACAAAACATTTCCTATAGGCCCTTTTACCATCAAAAAATTTCAATCATGCCTAAATGATTGAATGTGCAACTATTCAAATTTTTCTTTCTGATACATTAGAAAAGTCACTGGGGCTGGCACGGTGGCTCACACCTGTAATCCTAGCACTCTTGGAGGCCGAGGCGAGAGGATAGCTCAAGGTCAGGAGTTCAAAACCAGCCTGAGCAAGATCAAGACCCCGTCTCTACTAAAAATAGGAACAAATTAATCAGCCAACTAAAAAAAAAAAATTAGCCGGGCATGGTGGCGCATGCTTGTAGTCCCAGCTACTCGGGAGGCTGAGGCAGAAGGATTGCTTGAGCCCAGGAGTGTGAGGTTGCTGTGAGCTAGGCTGACGCCACAGCACTCACTCTAGCCCGGGCAACAGTGAGACTCTGTCTCAAAAAAAAAAAAAAAAAAAAAGTCACTGGACATGTAATTGGAACTCCAGAATAAAAGTTTTGCCTTCAGCCCTTTGTAATGAGCTTACCTTAAATAACGAATGTCATTTAACTATTCTGAAACTCATTTTTCCATGTTAAAAAAATGACAATTCAAAGTTTGATTCTATTTCATGGGATTGTTATAAGGGTTAAATGATGTAGGCCGTACAAATACCGTTATTAATACTAGTCATTATTATAATAAATGACAGGGTTGGCCTTAGGCATTGTTGGTTGAAGTTTTGCTGCACACACTTTCTTTGATTTTTTTCCATTGGTTCTTAAGACAGCTAATTTATATTTTCAAGAATACGTGACACATAGTTCTCAAACAGGGCACAAATTATTTGTTTAGTAAACATACTACTAAGTTAGAGGCGAGGGTGGTGGATAAAAAGCTGGGAGCCGGGTGTGGAGCGGGCTAGACTCGCGCTCTCAGTCAACGTCCACGAATGCCACTTTGGCTGGCTTAGCTGGCAGGCAAAGGGCGAGCTGTAAGCTCCCAGCAGGAGCGGCCTGTCCTGTAGAAGCATCTGAAAGGCAGGGTGTGGTGTGCTAAGTAACTGGCGGCCACACCGGCCACAGCGACAGCGCTGGGGCCCGGTACAGAAACTCTGCCCTTCTTGTCCTTGTGCCTGCCTGCGTCCCCAGACTCAGAGCTCTGCCGCATGATGTCTGTGGGAGCAATGGACTTCCTCTCACACCAAACTCCATCAGAATTTTAGGGCGCTTTCAAATCCTCAAGACCATCACCCATCCCAGACTGTGCCAGTATGTGGATATTTCTAGAGGAAAGCATGAAAGACTAGTGGTGGTGGCTGAACACTGTGAACGGAGCCTGGAAGACTTGCTTCGAGAAAGGAAACCTGTGAGCTATTCAAAAGTTTTGTGCATAGCATTTGAGGTACTTGAAGGCTTGCAGTATATGAACATACTACTAAGTTAGAACAAACAATGGCATCCAAAAATATATATTAATTCCCTACAAATAAATAGCAAACCTTAAATAATTAATGAAATAAAAAATTTATCATAAAAATAGGAGTTTTCAAACATTTTGTGTCGAGATTCCTTTATACTCTGAAAAATAATTGAAGCATTGATTTATGTTGGTTGTATGTATCATTTTATTGTATTAAAAATTAAAATTTAAAAATATTTACTTATTAATTTAAAATAATAGTAATAGCTACATGTTGATAAAAATAACATAGCTTTATGAAAAATAATTTTATATCCCAAACAAACCTCTTTAATGTCTGGCTTAAAAGAATAGGGCTGGATTCTCATTTTTGCCTCTGCATTTAAATTGTTGTATATGCTTTTGGCTTACATTTTTGGTTTAAGTATATAAAGAAATATATAACAACGTGTATAGATATGTTGTTGAAAAAGAGAGAAGTATTTTAATACCTTTAAGGTAGCTGTAAATATTCTTCTTTGATTCTACACCAAAACTCAATATGTGGTAGTTTTAAAGATTGGCTGCATTGTGGTATCTGAAACTGTGTCAGTAATGTTTTTGTACTCTGTTTTGTTAAAATCCACTGATCTACCTTGCACGTGGAAAGAATTTTACTCATGTGTGATGTTATAACATAATTCATTGATCATTTGGAAAATATTGATTCAATGAGTTATGCAGATCACCCACAAGTTGACAAATTTCATTATAAAATATTTTTAAAAATCACATTTGTTATATCACTATTGATCTCATAAAAATGTCTCTAAATATTAGAAGCTGTTAATCTCACAGTGGTAGAGACAAGTTTTCCAAAATAGTAACCTTAATTTGCAAGTTCAAATGCAATTATTGATAAATTTTGTAAGTTATTTTTCTTGAATGTAGTTACTTTATTCATTTTCAAGAAAATGTCTATCAAATAAGTCTTAAAAATCATAATTTTTCAGACACTTTTTACAGTAAAAAGAGTATAAAAAAGTGGCTAGTTTAGCTCGCAACTAAAACAATTGTACAAATGTTTTTCCTCAAATCAACCATCATATTTCAGTATATGTTTTATATTAAAAAGATGTACTGAAGGGTAGAGAGTTAATAAATTTAATCATTGTTCCTGTTTCAAGGACGTTTTTCTGTGACACTAGCTATTTTTTTTTTCTTCTGGAAGTATGTAGTGACAAAAAGTAAAATGACCACTAGGATAGTTTGGTACCTCTGCCTTGATTTATACTAATGCACCATCACTATTACCCACCATTACTTTTGCACTATCAGTGCACATGTCAACACAATGAAAAGGCAAATAAGGATTGTCTTGTTATTAAAAGAATTTAAAACTTGTGTACCCAAGGATAAGGTCTTGGGGACTCTAGGGATTTGCAGACCATTCTTTGAGTTTTACAGGATTATACTGTAGTTGAGTTCTTCACCACCTGCTGCTTTTATCAATTCTTTAAAAGCTACAGACATGTGAAGGTAAATTTTATAATCAAAAACAGCCAAAACCACTTTAGTTTTTAACCCAAGTCTAGTCTAGACCAATGATACCATTTCTTTTCAAGGAGGCAGAAATCCAAAAAAAATTCCTTCTCTGGGAAAAGTAGGGAAGGGTTAAAACCAGAGAGTTTGGAAAATCAAAATCTCTGCCATATCATCTACACTGCTTTCTTTCCTTTCTCTTGCCCAAACTAGAAATAGAAATAGTTCACTTGTCCAAAGCTGGAAAGATTATGTTCTCCCTAGTGGATTTATTAAATAAAAAGTGAATTTATGAGCAAAATTTAACACAAAGGAAACATGCTAATATTTGGAATCCTGAATGTTCGCAGAGGAGATATTTTTTGAGCTCCTGAATTCACATCAAGAAGGATCCTCCGTGCTTCTCATAAAAAAAAAAAAAATCTTTGTTGGAAGCACTGCATGTGATTTATCTTAGAATATGGAATTTCCTTCATTTATTTCTAACCTTTGAAGCCCTTGTATTTTTCTGATTTCAAACTATTCTGTTTTTCTGTTGTATTCCTTGTATTCCATTAACATTGAAGACTTCTTTCCATTTCAGAGCCTTTGTCCTTGCTGTTCTTCTGTCCAGAACATTGTTCCGTCAGATCTTTCATGGCTGTCTCCTCAATATTCCAGACTCACATCAAGTGTCACCTCTATAGATGCATTTCCTGAGGACCAGTTTAAAGTAGCTCCTGTCATGCACTCATCTCCCTCTTGTAATTTCTTTGAACAATTTAATGTTTGTCTAGAATAACCTGTTTATTATTGTCTGTCTCCACCATTGGAATGTCAACTGTGTTGTAAAAGGATCTTCATCTCCAGAGTCAATGAGGTACAGAAATATTTTTCATTTTGAAATAACACGTGGTTGTGTCCAGCTTCTTCTGAACATAATTCCATGGAGTAGATCAAAATTGGATTCATGTATGTAATCAATCTGTCCTGTTTATGATTTTCAGTTATATAATGAATTAGAAGACCAAGCCAATCACATTTCAGGTAAACCTCGAGAGCAATTCTATTGTAGAAAACCAGAAGGACATTTAATCAACTAGTTCCTCTTCCAAGATCTTCAGTCCTTCATCAATTAGAAATCAATAAAGTAAGTTTCACAATGATAGGACTTTTTGCCTTTTATTGCTTCTATTGCTTTATCTTCTGCTTCTAGTCTGGCATATGGTAGGCACTCAAAAAAACTGAATGAAGAAGCCACTCTTTTTGGACAGACAACTCTTTTTGCCTTTAAATACATTTTATCACACCACTCTGCCACTTACAGGTTGGGCAACAAAGTGATACTCTGTCTTTCAACAAACGAACAATTTTATTAGGTGATAAATAAAATATTTTAGAAAATGGAGTTACCTTAAATTATCTTGCTTCTTGAGATATTTCTTTTCCCCTTAAGATATTCCAGTAAGAGTTGAACAGTATTTAAGCTTTGGACAAAGAATGCATATTTCTTGGCTTAGAACTTTTCTAGATGTGAGGCCTTGTCAGATGAGAATTATATTACATAAGATTAAAATGCTCATTTAAGATGTAAATTCTAGGGATAGAATATAGGTAACCCACATGGGGTGACTTGATTGGCATCTGTTTCCATTTTTCTTTATTTCTTCTTAGTCACTTACCAAAGTTCTTTCTATTTAAGGGGGAAAAAACACTTAAAAAAACTACACATGAGGCCTCTACAATATGCCAAATGATGCATGTACTGTACCCTTAGGTGTGGTCTCTTCGCTAGAGTTACTAGCAATCAAAATGGTCACATACTTAGAATTAAAAAAAGAAATTTGTAGTTCAAGAAATATAGTATTTTCACTCTTCTCCATATTTTAAGATTGAAACTGTATTAAAAAGCAAGGCAGAGCTCGTCCTTCAGCAAATGCGAGATTTTTCTTATAGAGGGAAATTTGAGAGAAAGGGGCAAGAAAAGACCTTTGAGATAAGGGCCCATGTCTGTTTTAGTATTACCGTATCCTCACTGCACAGCGCAAAGCCTGTGGTTACGATAAATATTGAATGACGGCATAACAGAAAAGGAAGAGCTAACTTTCAGGAAGGAACACTTACTTCACACTTGTAGGTATTGAGAAAAATATGGAGATAGTTAAGATACTGATAATTCTGATATTGTCAGAAGTAGGTGGTTACAATTTCTACTCAAATGTAGAAAAGGCAGCCAAAAATAGAATTTACCAGAACTTGAAGGAAAGGTGTAAGATCATGGACTGCTGAAATATGATGTTCTAATCAAATACTTAAATTTTGGTGATGATTCTAGCAGTTTAACAGCTCTTTTAAATATATCATAGAGCCTAATATTCAAGGTTCCCTGCCAGTTTCCTTCCTAGGTCCTCTACACTTTTAAAGCTCCTCACTTGGACACAATTCCCACTTTACTTTTCCCAAACAAAGCTGTTTTCACCAACTTTTTGCAAAAAAGACAATACCCTCCTTTATGCTTTTACTAAGCTATTTGAGCCACCAAGAACACGCTTCTGTTTCCTTAGCGTATCCTATTTTGAACACCCTCCTCTTCTGCTTTTAAAATGGGGCTAAAAACTCATTTCCTCCGGGTCCTTATTGATGAATTCACCTTTGATTACTTTAGCCTCATAATGCATAGTGCAAAATTCATCATGCTATTAATATATATTTGAATTTTTTCTTGCTTGATTTATGTGTTTATGTGTGCAGAGTATGGGGAGAGGTGGAATTTGTCTCAAAATTATATGTGTTTTCTTCTTTTTAATACAAATTGAAGCACCTAGTGAGTGAATTCTGTATGAACTCACCAGGCCATGGCAATCTTTTTGATTGGGAATGTTTGAAAGGAATAGAAAAGTGGCATTCTGCTTTTTTATTCTCTTGGTATATATTCTTCATGAATAAAGAAAGGCTAAAGTGATTGAAAAGACAACATGAATCAAATAAAAAAAACCTCTGTAGTCAATTGTAGAATTATTAGCTAAATATTCTCCAAAGACTGGAAATTAATATTAAATTCTTTAAAAATTTCTGTGTAGTGATTAGCTAATATAAATTTCAGAGCGATCTCATAAACTAAATGTCTAAATTTCAGTAACCATATAAAATAGTTATCATGATTTCTATGGAGATATAAAATCCAATCCTTTCTGATAGTCTTATTTACATCTTCCTTTTACACCATGCAGCTATCATATGCTTTGCATTTGTGTAGCGTCTGGTATCTAGGAGATTTCATTGTTTCACCACCATTCACAAACCTTTGAGAATTGTGGCATAGAAGGCAGTATACCTCTATCATCATGGTAAAGGGGATCAATGCTTAAAATGAATGGCTTAGCCTGATAAAGGCTGATAAAAATAAGAAAGGGTAGAAATAGAATCCCAAGATTTTCTAAATTTCAGACATCCATTTCAGTTCTACATAAATTCTTCTATAAGTTCTATATATAATTCTTCAGTTCAATATGGAAAATAGCATTTTTTAAAAGGAAAAAGCTAATATGAAGATTGCAGCATTGTAAAAATATTTAGAGATGAGAGGGTTAGTTTTTGAAAATTGAATCTACAGAAAATCTATAACATGTTTTTTTATATTCAGTCAAAAGATTATGGTTTCTGATGTTCTTCAGAGGGAAACATCCATTCATTTTATCAGTGTGCTTAAGATAATTCTTATTCCTTCCTTCATTTTACTAAAGTGTTTATTTTTTGTTTTTTATTTTTTTTTTGAGACATGGTGTAGCTCTGTCATAGTGGCCAGAGTACAGTGGTGTCATCACATCTCACAGCATCCTCAAACTTCTGGGCTCAGGTGATCCTCCTGTCTCAGCCTCCCAAAGAGCTAGGATTAAAGGCATGAGCCACTGTGCCAGGCCAAATTCTTTTTCGTATTCTTCTGTTCATAAATGTGACCAGATGCAACTTAGAATATTTATACTATATTATTTTATATTAACACACATATTTTGTTCTTTCATGATAGAGTTTTATGATTTCATATATTAGAGCATTAAATATTGAATTTATTATAATTTACTTAGTAAAATATTGATGTTAAAAACTACTTTGTTTATTTGAGGGATATAGGAGACTTACAGTGAAGTCATTCTTTCGCCAAGATTTCTTTCTAAGAAGACATTCACTATTACTGGAATTGTGTTTTGTGCATTATATTCCATTGACGTAATTTTAAACTTCCATTCTACTTCAAAATAAATGGAATTTCATTGTATCTGGCTCCATAATGAGTGCCTGAATTTTTGACATGTAGAATTACAGATCTTAGTGTCTTTGTATATTTTGCATTAAAATGCATTATGTGCTCTTTCGTTTCTGTTTTAAAGAAATTACCATTGATTTACATAGTTGTATAGAAGAGTTCTGTTTAAACTCCATTGCTTGATTTCACAGTGACTGTTTTCCTTCTGAAATCACTTCAAAATATTTCGTAGTGTATTTGCTACTATTGGATAAAAATGAGATAAAACTTACACATTATAAATGTGTTTAAGTGAGTTTTCTCTAATAGTAAGTCTTTCTAAAAACCTATGTGGATTTTAAGCTGTAATTGTAGCTTTCGCTTACAACTTTCTTTTATTCTATACTTTGTTATAAAAGCCCTGTAGGAAATTAAATATTCTACATAATAATGCTTAGGACATCTCTCTCTTTGAAAGAGTAAAATTAAAATATAGAGCTCAATAAAAATAGGATCTTTTCCTGGATTCCATGTTTCTGAGATTTGGGGAACTTCTGCTGTGGAGGCCAGGAAGGAGGGATCTAGGCTAAGAAGGAGACAAAGACAGTGGGCTTTGATTCTCAGAGGCCTGGTGCTGGGATCTTCTCATCCATCCCTAGAAGTTCTCAGAAGTAGGCATCGAGGATCAAGTCATTGTTTTTTCAGGTCAGGGGACCCCAAACCCAAAGGGGCAATTGCCCTATACTATTCTTAAAGCTGTGGGTTCCAGAACCACCATATCCTCAAGGGGCTAAGACCGAGGGACCAATTTCTATGATACATTTACTCAGTCCACTTTGATGGGAGGGACATTTTAAATTCATCCAGGTAAAGATCACGCACTAGGCCTGTGCATCTCCTCTTCCTCTTTTCTGTCTTGACAAAAAGGGTCCCAGAGTTGGTAATCACCTCAAAAGACAGCTTTCTGATTGATCATTATACCACCCACAGTCTTAGTTCTTCAGCTTGGTTTGAGGGTATCCTGTGCGTAACTTATAGAAACAGATTTGGAGTAAAAATGTCCTAAACCAGCGGTCCCCAACTTTTTTGGCACCAGGGACCAGTTTCTTGGAAGACAATTTTTCCATGGCCTGGGGGTAGGGTGGTGGTTTCAGGATGATTCGAGCACATTACATTTATCATGCACTTTGTTTCTATCATTATTACATTGTAATATATAATGAAATAATTATACCACCATAGGTTGGAACTCCTGCCCTAAACAGCAGTTTCAATAAGCATTTTTAATTCCACAATAAATTGATTCAGAGAATCATTTTCTTTTCTATCTCCCTGGATAAAAGTATGTGGAGGTTGGATTTCCTGCTGAGTTTCTCAGCCTTATTGCCAGGTCAGAAACTAGGCATATTAACATGAAACATGTTGTTCTGCATCTGGAAGCCAGAACACAATAAGCATTGTTAATTTAGTTAAAGGAAAAGACATCTGTTGAAGATTAGACTTCTTGTGTATGTGTGGGAGTTAACAGAATAATGTCTCTTTTCCAAGATGTGTATAGTTTTCTTTTGCTTACATGCAAATTTAAATTGATGAAGAAATTAACGTTAAATGAAATAATAAACCATTTTGTAATTTTAGTTGGAAATTGATTGACCAGTGCTCATACGAATGAAGGTATAAAGTTCTAGAAACCACATAACTTCCATAATATTTCCATAGTATGCATTATAATCTGGGTCATAGTTTTCTATAATGTAACTACTAAACCACATAAGCAATTCTGTTTTCAAAATCAGGCTTTGTCCTATTATTTGGAGCCCTGGCCTAATTAATGGCATGCAGTTAAACCACTGTTGTTTCATGATATGTATTTTGATAGTTACTTAGATTACTCATATTTATGTACATGTGCATAATGAAGTTTCTTTGGAAAATACAGTGTGTATATTTAGTTTAAACCTGTTATCTCCATTTAGTTTTCATAGGTTTTAATGATTTTTCTGTTTTATGACAGGGGTAGTACCAATTTGTGTCAGGCATTTTACTCACTTTGTTTCAACTGTTCTGGAGATCCCTGAGGACTGGGATTATTGCAGTTAAGATTCTGTAACTGAGTAAAAGAGGTTTGTACAGTAAAATATTTATAATATAAAGGCACAATCTCTTTTTTCAAAACAAGATTGTTTAAGGTATAATTTATATACTATAACATTCATGCATAAGTATACAGGCAGGTGACATGTGACAAATATATACCCCTGTTAACCACCACCCAGGTCAAGAAATAGAACATTTCCACTTTTCCAGAAAGCCCTCGCTGGCCTTCTGCTGTCTCCTCCCACACCCCTCAAACTCTTATGTGATTAGTTTCATGTGTCCTAGAATTTGCTTTATATGAAACACCGACTATGTACTTTTTTTGTCTTCCTTCTTTCACCCAGTCTAATGTCTAAAAAATCATCCGTGTTTTGTGTTCATTACTATTTTGTTTCTTTTCATTGCCAACATTTTCCAATGTGTGAATGTATCTCAATTTTTAATTTATTAGCCTGTTGATGACATTCAGACTGTTTCCAGTTAACTATTATGTATAAAGTTGCTATTTATAAGTCATGTGCAAGTCTTTTTATGGACATCTGTTTTTATTTTCCATATTCCTCTAGTAGTGGGATTCCTGTGTTAAATGAAAAAGTACATTTACTTTTTTAAGAAATGGGCAAATTGTTTTCCAAACAAAGGCATGATCTTAATCTAGTAATGTTTATCTACTTCTGGCAACATATATATTTGGTAACCTAACTTTTTGGATAAGGAATGATACCATAATTGATATTTTTTCTTTCTTCTTCTTCTTCCTTCCTCCCCCTCCTTTCTCTCCCTCTCTCTTTTTAAGAGAATTTAAAAAAAGGATAAACAGCTCAACTCCCTGATAAATTTAAGATTTCCATAAAATTCTGCATAGGCATATAAAACAGAATGTTTTTAACATTTTAAAAAAAGTCACTTATTAGCTACTTGTTTTACATGTATTATGATCATGGTTAAGACCAATGTACAATGGAAGAAAAGAAAAATCCCAATTAATTCAGGAGACAAGAATGCATTGAACATGTACTATGAGTAAGAAAAGGTGTTGTATACTATAAAATACAAAGATGAGCAAGAAATTTTTCTTCCCTCTAAATATGTATAGTAAAGAAAAAAGTAAAAGTATACAATGAGATTAATACAATCAGGATTATATGGAAAGGGCTTTAATAAAGTTATTCAAATTGTTTTTAGATTTTAAGGAAGTAAAAAATATTTCACAATAGGAGTATGGACAATTTCACAGAAGCGATGGAATTTGAACTGAGCCCAGGAGAAGAGAAGAATTTTGATGAAAACTTACCTATCAAGTAGAATGCATACTATCCTGGTGACAAGCAAAAGCCCTGATTTCAGGATTATACAATGTATCCATGTAATAAAAACATTTGTACCCAGTTAATATTTTGAAATTAAAGAATTTTGATGAGGAGATCAAGAGAAGAGCTCTTGGGGAGGAAATGGTGGGTTGTGTGATATGGGTGATGAGAAGGGCAGATTAAGTTGAAACAGGGTTACTGAGCTGGGAGAACAAAGAAATAAGGGACTCGAATTTAAGTTTAGCTTTATTAGTAGTAAAAGAAAAGGTTAGTTTGTGGTGAGAGAAGGGAAGCTGAAAACTAAAATTTTGAAAATTTATCCACTGTAAGAGATTATGACAAGTAAAAGTGGGGTCTACTTTTGCTAACACAGTCTACTACTGTGTTATTGAAATGGAATGTAGAGAAGAGTCACTGGTATTGATAAAGCCTAGAAGCTGTGGGAAATGTCACCACTATATTCTCAATTCTAAGCAGCTGGAGAATTTTTAAACTTTCAAATTCCACATTTTTAGTAAATTTTCAAATTTGATAAATTTAGCCAAAGAAAAAGACACCCCTTCGTTGATTTAACCAATCACTATCATGATTTATTTGATGGGCATACTTTTTCTTTACATAACATGTTTCTATGAAAAAAGAACAGTTTCACTAACTACCTAGGCTTCTTGTTATGACTTTTCATGTAGGACAGACATCTATACAAACTTAAGCTATTTCTTTTTTCCCACTATTGTTTAGAAGATACTAATAATTATCAACTAGAGGTATTTTAATACAAGATTCCATTTAAAAATTGTGTACTTGTAGCTCATTGCAACATAGTGACTGAAGCTACTGTATTCCTACTTCTGGAATCAATTTGTGGGCATTGTTAATAGTGTATTCACAACTGCAGTAGTAAAGCAATCAGTTAAGCTCTCAGAGAAGATTAGAGGATGCTTATTAGGAGTAAAATATAGTTCAAATACACCAGGCATAATCATTTTTTTGAGTAATGGAATTATCTCAGTACATAGTTAATCTAAATTAAATGAGTTTCTAATTGAGGTTTGTGTACAAGGGAAAAGAAAATTCGTCAGTTATGGAGACTTTCTCTATATTTTTAATATAACAGCCAAAGTCTTAGATATCTTTGGACAGTACCTGTAGGTGCATTAAATTTAGCTGTCGTCTTCTGCTGTGGGTATGAAGGTTTGGTAAATCTAGGCAAAGATTAGAAAAATGTGGGTAAATGGAAGAAAAAAATTGGAAGAGAAGGGATAAGATAACTTCCTCATCCATTTTTTTCCTCAAGGTTGTTAACTGAAATAATTTCCAACATAAATTGTTATGATGGAAAAATAGGAGGAGATTTTATTTTTATTTTAAAAATAACTCTCTGTGGCTGAAGGTTTGCTTCAGTTGTTTTATTGTCACAACTCCCAAAAACCACTTGGTTGTGGGATGTTACATCAATTTGATACTTCAAACCAATGGTTTGTGCGGTTTGTGCTCATTAGCTCCCAGGTGCAAATAGGGAGCTAAATGCTACTTACATAGTAGGGACATGAAATGTATGAATGTTAGAAAATGTATGTATGTTTATTAGAAAAGCAAATGCTCAAATCAGCCAACAAAATGTGAAGTGAGCAACAAAGAAATACTACTTATAAGAGCTGAGTTGCATAGTTTAAATGTGTAGTCCTCTATAATATATGTATGTAAAAGTTCGAGTTTAACATAGCTCCTGGGCCCAGTACATTAAAGTCCAGTGTCAAGCATGTCTAATTTGAAAATAGCTATGCTCACTTCAAAAGAAGAATTTGCTGTAGTTTTATTTTATTTTATAGCCTTTAGTTTCAAAGTTGTACCACTTAAGTAGATAACAAAGGTAGCTTTCATGGACACCTTCATTTAGAATAGTCTTATGAGCACTTTGTGAGATAATTGGGGTGTGTGTGTGTGTGTGTGTGTATTATCAGATAAGTCTTTTACTAGAGCCATGCTTTAATTTGTAATGTCTAAAATGTGTTCTTAAATTCAATAGGATATTCATATTTATGTGGTACTTTTTAAGGCTTTTATTTTACTAAAAACAACAAAAATATTATTTTAGTTCCCTCAGAACGTTCTTATACCTAATGTGGATTACTGATTTTAGGTAAAAGAACAATTAAAACAATTAGCAAGACCCACCAATAGCTATGAATAGCTATAATTGGAGTGGTTTGTTGCTAAACCCTATCTGATGATAGAGATAAGATTGAGATGGGAGAATAGTTGGTCTAATTTGAAATACTTTGTCTTTACTTAGAACTTTGCCTGAATGCTATTGCTATATATTCACTATTTGGCCAAGTGCTGAAAATCAACATACATCTGCTTGTGTCAAAATGTTTCGTAAACACTCAACTCATACACTTACATGAACAGGACGGAAAGGTTAATGGGAAAAAATTACTTTTCTTAAAACACACACACACATGCATTTTCCCTCTTTTAATTGCTAACCTGCTTTTTAGATTATTCCAGGGTTGCTTTTGAAGAGTTATGGAAGGACAGGCAAGAGCTAAGGAAGCAGTTCTACCCAGAGCATTTCCGATTCTCTTAAGTAGTTTGTGGAACAGCGTGAGGGACGTCTTCCAATTGTGTAGAATAAGTACAGCCCACTGAATGCTGCTTAACAGCAGTTTACCACAAGCGAGTTATAATGTCAGAAACATCGGAACCTTTTCTTTTCTTCCATATTTGAATAATGATAAATGCCTTCATGCTGTGTGAGAACTATTGAAGTGTGTTTCTCTGCAGGTAAACTTGGCAGTGTCTCATGTAACTCCACTCAATAGGAGTATTACTTAAACAGTATGAAATACATTGTCTGACAAAAATTGTATCACAATTTGGAATGATGTTTATGCAAGTGGATAGTCTGCCAGTTATTTTATAGCCTGAAAAATGAACCTCTGAGGCCACAATATAAAACCTAAGTCTTTATTTGGATATTTGTGGTGAAAACTATAATTGTTCCTTGTGGGAGAATAATGTCAGCGCAATCATTTGGTGACAGTCTATCAGGAATGTATGATGAGAGGTAACTTGCCTATTCTTCATTTATAAAATAAGATGTATAATATAAGAAATTAATCACTATTTTTATAAAGTATTTAAATGTTATTTTCACTGAAATTCAAGTATTAATTACATCTGTACCCAATGCCAGATTATTTACATGTCGGCTGATACTGTCTATTATCTAACTCTGTGCCGTTCTTAACTCCTGCCAGTTTGTCTCCATCTGTCTCCCTTGGCGATAATAGTCCTGTCTTTCATGGCAAGTTTCAGTGATGATTTCATAGTTCTAAGTGGGCAGCATAATAGGCAGGTGACCAAAAAGCCCATTTGGCTAATTGGGATATGGGAAAGGAGGCCAAAAATTTCACTCCTTGGCAAATTTTTGAAAAACTTCAATTTTATTTATTCATATTCCCATTCATTGGAGTTTGTAGGCACTCCAAATAAATATCATAGTCAGTGAGAGCACTAATGGTAGATGCCAATTTTGGCAACTGAAACCATTGGTATTTGAATCACTGAGTTTCTAATATGGGAGCACCTGACTATTGTGTGGCTACTTGTGAAATGGAGTGTGCAGTGCTCTTATACTGGGGCATGCCAATTGAATGTTGCTTCAGTAAAATAACTGGCATTTCACGTCTTCCTTCTTATATGATTGCTTTGTTTTTATCCAATGATTGCTGTTTAAGTTAGAATATAGTTGCATAGAGCTCCAAGGCCCTTTCCTATACAGTGGTGTTTCTAAAATAGCATGGACATTGAGAAGCTAGGAGGCGTCCCACAACTCGGAGGTGCTGTTGGTGTCATGGCAGCAGTGGCTATGAGGACAGTCCATGAACTGAGGGCTAGCGTTAAATCAGAGCCTTCCGTTTTATTAATAGCTTCTTTTCCAATGGAACATTCAAGTAAAATTGGGAACCTGTTGGCCCTCAAACTGGATCTTTTCTCTGTTTTAATGGGAATATCTGGGTAAGTTACAGGGCAGATGGTAAGACTGGATCAGATGGGGTAGAGTTTGGGGAAGTGGAAAAATTTGAGCATTAGGTTTAAGATAGGTAAAAAGTGCTTGACCTCTCTTCCTCGCACCTCCAACATGACATTACATTTATGTTTACTATTGCCGCTTATCTACCTTGACCCACCTCTTATTCTTCCTTTTCTTTTTCATTCTCTTTGTGTTGGATCTCTTTCATCTTATATCCCATGCTCTCTTATTGCCTCTTCTTATCCTTCCCATTCTACAAATAGGACATGAAATTGAAGCCCTCTCTTTTTAAAAAGCTAAGTGTAGAAGTAATATATGCTTACTATTTGTTTACTACAATTAGAAACTATATATAAACAAAAAGAGAAATATATCCCATTCATCCACATAAGAAATTGATGGAGTGCCTTGAAGAATTGTAATTGTATCTATAGACATATACATTAATTTATTTTTCTTAGCTATTCAAAAGTTTGTTCCATGTTCTTAATTTAAAAATTCATTTTATCTTTTTCTTTCTCTTTTACTCTTTTTTATGCCACAAAATCTAAATTATCTTTGTTTTATATATGGCTTATTAACCTCAACGAAGAAAGAGCCCCCCCTTGCTTGCTTCAGGATTTATATATTATTAATATTATGTTTCATCCCATAGCTAAGTGAAATGAGGAGCTTGATAGTAGCACTAGTTCTTTCTCATGGAATTTTAATTTCTCCACAATCACTTTATATTGTATGTGTATAATTTTGTGTTGTTTCATTTTTTTAACATCTCTTTTTCTCTATCCCTCATTATCTGTCTTTTTCCTTTTTATATTCTTCATATCTTTTGTATTTCCTATATATTCTCTTTCCTTTAAACTCATTGTTATAGAGTGGTATGGATCAACCAAGTGTGATGTAAAGGTTAGTTTTGTTATTTTTTTGTGAGTGAAAGGCTGGATGTAAGAAAATATAGTTATTTTCTGCAATGTGATGATGTTTACCAAAACACTGGTATCATTACTATAAATACGATAAACTTATAATTTAATTTAGTGAAGTAGGACTTATGTACTTGATTTTAGGAATACTGAAAGAATATAATTCAGCATCTAAGGTAAATCTGTTAGAATGAATGTATATATATTAGCATGCTAGTACTGGTTGTATCTATCTGAAAACTTAATATATTTTTGATTATAAAAATCCACATAATGCTGAATTATCTAAAGAAAGATTAGAGTTAAGAAAAAAATATATAAATGTTGGAAGTTATGATTTGCACATTTATTATGTGTCAAACTGAATTTATCATCTTCCACTCCTATATGTGCTATCCTCCAATAAACACTATCTAGAAAATCACTGTCACTTGACCCTTTGTCCAACCAGAAACCTAATAGTCTTCCTCACTTCACTTTCCTCATTCTCTTCTTCACACCCAGTATTCCCTTATAACAGATACAATATTATATGTACATTTTAAATTTTTACTATGGAATCTAAATTGTGACCCTCAGACCCCAGTTTGCTTAGGGCAAACAACTTAACCTGGGTGCTTTCAGTTAATTTTAGTCCAGTCCAGTAATTTTTTCCGTTTCTTTTACATTAAAACTGAGTCAGTTCAAGGTTCAGCCTCCTGATTGTTCTCCTGAAATACAGTGTGGGTACAGGGGGAAGCATATGTAATGTTATGGTGTCAGGATTGGGCAGTGTGCATTTTGGATTCTGATTAAATGTGTTAACATAGATAGGGTATCATGATTGCTGCAAATAGTGGAGATCAGAAATACCTCCCGGTACAGATTCAGTTCCCTCACAGTAACCACAAAATTAACTTCAACCATACATTCCATCTAACCCATGGTGTTTCTCCTTGCCTATCACTTTGCACTATGTTCTGGTGATCTCTAGCAAATGAACCCACTCCCACTCTGTTTTCTCAATGATGGGCCCATGAGAGAATTCAGAGTTTTCTTTTACTTCCTCCTTTGAGAACCATGGGGCACTTATGGGGATTGTGGTTCTGGGAGTGGTTCCCTCTTTGTGCCTATTTATCTATTAGCTATATACAATCAACTGTTCTTTGTCAAGAAGTAGCAACTTTAAGTGTTCTATGTTTCAAACTTTAATGTACAACCTGTGTTAGTCAATCTTGATAATAATAACACTCTCACTAATGATCATCATCGTCATCATCATTGTTGATGTCATCGTCATCACCTAACAATTGTATGGTGGTTAATATTTGCTTCCAGTCCATCCTATTCCTGAAAATCTATTGGTTGAGCCTCATGAAACTGCCATTTTTGTAGGTTAAAAATGGTGAGTAGTAGCAATTTCATAGGGTTCAACCTAGTATTACTTCATCAATCTCCTTACAGGCTCACAACCATTACAATGATACAGGCCACCATCTCACAAGTAGAAATCATTGCAGTGGTTTTTAAATGGATCTTCTTGCTTCCAATTTAGTCCTCTCCCATTTGTTTGTTATACTTCAACTAGAGTAAGCTTTATAAAATACAATACTGTTGAGCCACTCTTCTATATAAAATGCTGTAATGGCATCTGATTGACCTTAGTGTAAAATCCAAGCTCCATTAATATGATTTATAAGTCATGTAGCCATACATCCCAGTTAGTCTCTGACAGCCCTGGTTTACAACTGCTGCCCCGGCCTAATTAATAATGGTGCCCCTTTTATTCTCAGAAGTAGCCTGGTTTGGATGATGAATTATATGATCACCTTATTTATTATATAAGGTGCCTTATGATTTGGCCTCTGCATTTCTCTCCAGCCTCATTTCTCACCACTTTTTAAATCATAATCTGAGCTGTAGCCATTCTGAACTCCTTTGGATTTATGGAATATATCACATTCTCTTTCAGTTCTGAGCTTGGGCCCATGATGTTGCCACTGCTTAACAGTACCTCTCTGTTAACCTGACTAATGCATACCAATTGTCATGTCTGCATTTATACACTTCCTTCAAGAAGCACTTCCTAATATCTAGACTAGTTTGAATTTCCCTGCTTTCTGTACCCATATTTTCTCTATTCTTCCCCTAATCAAAACTTTTTCCCACTTAAGCATGTTTGTATACAAATTTATGTGCTTCCCATTAGAGTATAAGTTCTTGCAAGATAAGACTCTCTCACTTTGCTCACCATTGTATCCCCAGAGCTTTCTAAGTGTCTGTTTTATAAATGTTACTTATATATGTATGTATATTTATATGTATGCATATTTACATATATATGTGTGTGTACATTGAATGAATTAATGAGACAAAAAACTTTAAGGTGCCTTCGCACTATAACATCTGCCCTTGACTTTTTATGTTAGGAGAAAGATGTTGAGAGAGTATGAAGCACTGTAAAAAGAGAGGAGAAGAGAAAGACCAGTAAAGGATCGAGATTGAGTATCAAGAATGGAACAAATGGAAAACAACTGAGAGGCTTTAAACTGACAATTTGGATGGGCAACTACATTCCACATATTTATAGCTGTTACATAAGTTCTTCCACTTAACGTGGTGTTTTATTTGTCCTTACCAGAACTACTGACAACGTAAAATTCTTCTCTAACCAAAGTCATTTCTATTTAAGCATCCATTAGTGTTCAGTTCTAACATAATTAAACTGCTTGTAAAGAAGGGGGGCAAGGAGGAGGAGGAAGAGAAGAAGTCATCCACTAAAGTTTTTAGAGTAAAAGAAACATCCTGACATGCTGATTATATTATTTTGTGTATTAATTATTTTATCAGTTATAATTCAGGAAAATATGCCACCCCCCAATTTCCCCTATGTAACAAACTAAAGCTTTACTCAGCATTCTTCTTAGTCTCTTCTATACAAAACTTATACTCCCCTCTTAGATATTTGTAAAAGCTCAATGCACGGTATAGCTAGAGTGTGCCCCACCCCTAATCTTCCTCTTGGATTTGTAGGTACAGCTTATGAAAAAGGGTTATTTCCCAGCATGTGGATACTCTATTTGACTCTACTATAGGCCAATGACCCCTTCTCATGAACCCAGTTGCAGTTACTTTTCACACAGTTACATCCTCTTTTAGAGAAGAGAATTATTTAACCAGAAATAACATCAAAAAGCTTTTTACAGAATACACATGCTTAAGTTTCACAATGCATTTTTTGAGATATTTGTAAGTGTTTAGTAAAACAGTACGTGAATGTATTTTGGTTGTAAAAAATTCAAATGAAACTTTATACCCATTAGGATGGCTGCCATTAAAAAAAAATGAAAAACAGAAAATGGAAAATAAGAGTTGGTAAAGAGGTAGAAAAATTGAAACCCTTATCCTGTTGATGAGAGTATAAAATGGTGCCGCCACCATGAAAAACATTATAGAAGTTCCTGAAAACATTAAAAATAGAAGTACAACGTGATTCAGTAATTTCACTTCTGAGAATATACTGAAAAGAGTTAAAAGCAGTATCTTAAAGAGATATTTGTACAAGCATATTCATAACAGTGTTATTTACAATGGCCAAAAGGTGAAAGCAACCCAAGTGTCAACCGATGAATGGATAAACACAATGTGGTATATAATTACAATGGAATTTCAGCATTTAAGAGGAAAGAAATTCTGACACACGCTACAGCATGTATGGGGACATTCTGATAGGAGAAATAAGCCAGTCATTAAAAGACAAATACTGTTATGATTCCACTTATATGAGGTACCTAGAGATAGAAAGTAGAATAGTGGTCTCCAGGAGTTGCTGGGGAGAGAGGAATAGGGAGGTATTATTTAATGGGTACACCATTTCAATTTTGCAAGATGGAAAGAGTTCTGGAGATGGATGCTGGTGATGGTTGCACAACAATGTGACACTACTTAATACTACTGAACTATACACTTAGAAGTGGTTAAGATGATGAATTTTATGTGTATTTTACCATAATTTAAAATAATTCAAAAATAACATTCTTAGTGCTCTACCCAGAGAAAACCATTGTCTTTTTTTTTCTTTTTTTTTAGTTATTAGGACTCTTCTTATGCATTTACGTACACACATATATTCACATACCAATATGTAGTTTATTCTTTGATTAATTTTCTTTTTAACATAAATACTGGCTTGAAGCATATTTTCTTCTGCATGTCCAACAATGTTTCAGTCAGAGAGATGGAGCAGGGGAACTTCCTGGGCCCAAACTAAATAGGCCTTTTGTTTCCCTCTCTGCCACATTCTTTGCAGCCTTATTTCCATTGGACTGAGACTGTCCATTGGTCCTTCACTAATGAGCTGTTCTGGCAAAAATTTTCATACTCTACCAGATCTAAGATTTGTACCTAGCACTTCTAACATTTCCATATTGCTTTGTCTAAAATTTTTTGTTCTACTTGAAAATTGTGTCCCTTCTTCCCTCCCTCCCTCCCTCCCTCCCTCCCTCCCTCCCTTCCTTCCTTCCTTCCTTCCTTCCTTCCTTCCTTCCTTCCTTCCTTCCTTCCTTCCTCTCTCTCTCTTTTCTTTTCTTTCTTTCCTATCGTCTCTAGGGGGTTGTAGAATGATGAGCTTCAAATGTGATATTGCATCTTCAGAACTCGTCAAGTTTCTTTGCCTTTGAGTCTGTTCTGAATTTCTTCAAGAAACTTTTTGGTAGTGGTGAGAATATGGGTTGTTGGAGTATAAATATTAGCTTTCATTTAGACCTCTTCTTTAGATACGAGTAGTTTACAGTCTCAAGGATTAGAATATATCATACCCCAGACTGCCAGAGGTTACTCAGATATTTATTATTCTCTAGTAATAATCTGATTTTTTCCTCAATATTTAGGGTAAACCCAAGATGAATTGGAAAGCCAAATTTCAAAACTCTAATGCTTTAATAGGCTCCCAAACTACTGACAATTCAAATCTTCTTGTTTCTTTTATTGACATAGAGAAATGTAAAATAATGGTTAAATAGTATTAACTATTATTTTAGTACTAATATTACGTCTTGGTTAATGAAAGATACTATAGGCCTTACTTTGAATATTTATGTGACTTTTAAGTATTGGTAATACTTTTTCCAACATAAATTCAGGAAATCCGGTCTTTCTCCTGAGACCTTTTGAAATAAAAACCATTTTGCCAATTAGAAATATTTAATATAGTGCTAACGCTCAGAGTTGAAAAGATGTTTTAGTATTCATCAGATGTAATGTTGTAGTATTATTGGTAAGACAGTGAAACAAATCCCATTACACATAAGCTCTGCTAACAAAGATGAAATAGAGAATTAAGTAGGTATATGCTGAATCTGATTAAGGCTGACATCCAGTTTGAATACATTCATCCTCTAAGGTATAGTTTTGGGTATAAGCCATCAACCAAGCACAAAATGGTGATATTGAGAGCAGCAGGACACATAGATCTGGTGGATATTAAGGAACTTAGAATGATCTATTGCTACTGAAATGGGGTGTGAAATGGGATCCATAGCTGATATTCGTCTTTAACTGAGACAATGGCTGAAGCATTTCCTGGTTAACACACTAATCTCCCTCTTCTCTCCTCCCTCCTCTAGAATAGTGACCTTCAAACTCTTTTCTTGAAAAGAAATTCATTTACATTGTTACAATTTCTTTCTAACACATGCACATGCACATATATACACATACTAAAAATGTCATAAAATGTCTTGAAGAACTACTTAGACTTCTTATATTCAGTGCACTCCAATATTCTTGTTCAATATTCTTTTTTCAATACTGGTTTTCACCTTTTAAATTGATTTCAAAATCTAACAGATGGTAATAGCAATTTTAAAAATACTCTCCTGAGTGTTTCATTTTATATATTTGACTTCATTAGGAGAATAATTAAATGTATGCTGATTATATAATGAATCATTTCAAATTTACCTGCATAGACAGTAAAGAAACGTTCTGTGAGTTGGCATCTTTGCTCAGGAAGTTTACTTGAAAATCTTCATAAAGGATTTCACTCACTAGTTCTTTGCTAAAAATTCATATCTGTACATGTTAAAGCAAGGAGAAAGGAA
Source organism: Lepilemur ruficaudatus (assembly GCA_963574885.1). Classification (NCBI taxonomy): domain Eukaryota; kingdom Metazoa; phylum Chordata; class Mammalia; order Primates; family Lepilemuridae; genus Lepilemur; species Lepilemur ruficaudatus. Next base: position 1,260 of record CAUYRT010032534.1, on the reverse strand, counting down.
GGCTTTCTTTTTTAAAATTACAAAACTGTTACAAATGCCTTTCAGAAGATCATCATTAAGTAGGTGCTTCTTCATTATCCCCAGTGGAAATCAACAGTCTTCACTTGTACTTACATGGTGACCTTCTGGGAATGAGAGAAAAACTTTGTAAGACTATATTAACAAAAGACTCCTGAAGGATTCAAAATTCATAACTGTCACCAATTTTAATCCTTAAAAAGTACTGTTCCTTCTTTCTGAAAAACCCTCTAAATTCTGTCTGCATCATTTTTGTCATTAGTAGTTTATTTTTTTTCCTAGAAATATGAAGTCAATAAAATAAGATCAACATTCTTTCTATTGGCTCAAGAATGTAGTAAAATCAGTCTAATGGTGTGAAATTTGCAGTCTCATCTAAGCTCGCTCATAGATTTAAACATTACTTTTATATGTCTATGACTCCAAAATCTTATTTCCATATTTGAACTGTTCTGTGAGTTCCATCTCCTAATTTTCAACTGTCCTTTGGCTATCCTTACTCATATATCCCTGCCAGGACTTACAGCTTAAGGTGATTTAAACTTAACAACTAAACATTCTCTCTTTGAAGTACCCTGTTGTCTACACAGCCTCCCCTGCCACCATCAACTCTTTCTACTCTTATTTCCAAATTTCTTCTAAGAGAACCACCAGCCTTCTAGACATAAAACCTTAGAGTCATACTAAATCCCTTACTTTCCTCCTGTATTATATCGATTAGAAAGACCTTGATTCTATTTCTAGAGTATTTCTTGTACTTTCCTATTTCTATCCATTCCCTCTACTTACACCCTTGTTACCTTTAATCTGAACTACTGCAATTACCTTTTGAGGTAATCACTGGTGCTGTTTATGGATATTTCCAGTTATTCTCCTTCTAGGCGTATGGTAGGATTGTGCTTGCCCACCCCATGAAGTTAGGTACAGCCATAGTCGATAAAATGTGAACAGAAGTGACTTGTGTTACTCTTAGATTGAGTCCTTTACAAGCCACTGCACAATTCACCATGCTGTAGAGACAAGTGATCTTCCAGATGGATGTTTGAATGAAGAAGATATGGATCAGTGCCCACCCTTTCCTTCCATGGGCCCAAAATGCACGTAGAGCGTGAGTAAGAAATAAACCTCTGCTATCTTTGTTAGTTTAATCCAATGAGACTTTGGAGTTTGTGATTATTCAATATCCTAGCCTGTCCTGACTGATATAATCCCTTAACTGGTTTCTCTACTCAAAATCTCTTC
>CAUYRT010032532.1:0-76939 GCA_963574885.1 Lepilemur ruficaudatus | reverse complement strand
TGAGTAGGGCCTACCCACTTTGAACTCCCCTTCTAGAAGATCTGGGTGGTCTCTCTACTGGGCAACCCGTCGCCAGTGTCTTTAGGCTTTGTCTCTTCCATAGAGAAGAGTGTTACAATGGCTGGCCTAGAGGGCTAGGGTCTGACTGCCAGGATTTCAGAACTGTGTTGGTGGTCTCCGTGTGCTTTATACTATGTGTAGTACTTAATCCCACTGTTTTCACTACTTTCCACTCCAGAGATTGTCTCCAAATATCTGTCCATTTATGAGAAGCATAGTTGCACTATGCGGTGGAGTTGGGGATGAATCTAAGGAGCTAACTTCTTTTTTTTTTTTTTTTTTGAGGCAGAGTCTCACTGTGTTGCCCGGGCTGTAGAGTGCCGTGGCATCAGCCTAGCTCACAGCAACCTCAAACTCCTGGGCTCAAGCAATCCTCCTGCCTCAGCCTCCCGAGTAGCTGGGACTACAGGCATGCGCCACCATGCCCGGCTAATTTTTATATATATTTTTAGTTGTCCAATTAATTTCTTTCTATTTATAGTAGAGACTGGGTCTCACTCTTGCTCAGGCTGGTCTTGAACTCCTGACCTTGAGCTATCCACCTGCCTCGGCCTCCCAGAGTGCTAGGATTACAGGCGTGAGCCACCGCGCCCGGCCAGTACTAAACATTTGATAACAGAATTTGGTGGGCGTTCCTGGGTGGGCCCATCGGCACCCCGGTGGAATGGCACCCCACATTGCTGGAAGAGGCAGGGAGCAGCCCCGGGTCAAAGTGGTGGGTCTTCTTGGGTAGGAACATCTTTTTTCTGAGGTGAGAGAGCAAGGGATGGCCCTAGTAGCTGCCAGAGCCTGTTTTAGCTCAGGGGAACTCCTATCTCTGTTCCCTCGAGGTAAACGTAGCTTCCCGCAAGCTGAACTGAGTTGAGGAGAAGGAAATGGATTTGGAAATGTCTGGACAGCCTCTGCCATTTGTTTCGTGAGTTCCTCAGCATGCACGCCGAGACTCTGATTCTACCCATATGAGGGGTTTTCAGACCTTCCTGTTGGTTTCATCGGTTTTGAGGCACCTTTTGGGGGAAAGTCAGGAGGTTGAGTGGAACTAGGAAACTGGTTTGGATTTGGAGCTCATTTGTGGTTCCCAGGCAACCTGGGGGGTTGGGAGATGTTGGTTCTCATTTCAGAAAATTTGGTTCTCATTTGTCCCCTTTGGATCGGGAGATGTTGGTTCTCATTGGAGAATTTGGTTCTCATTTGGATGGTTCTTGTTTGGTTGTCCGTGGCATTTTGTGTTGAGAATTTTCTGTATTGTTTGTTTGTCATTTGTGAGTTTTGTTGCAACATAAGGAAGCAAAGTCCCTTGGGAAAAAATGTTGGCTGAATGGTTAACTTATAGTAAAGACAGTGGTGTTACTGTAATCCAGTGTACATGCTGGAGCGTGAGGAGAAGTGGCTGTCAAGTGAATATTCCCATTTGATTGATAGGCCTTGGCATTTTAGATTGTTTGTGTTGGGAATTCCCTAAGTTGTTTGTGTTTGATTTGTTTGTGAATCCCTGTGTCTAAAGGTTATTGTGATTTCCTCACACTTGTCTGGAGTATGAGAAAAAGTGGTGCTTGATGGCCCGTGGTTTTTTCTGAGCGGTTTGTTCTTTTAAAATTCAGAGCTCAAATGGTTGGCCTGCCACTAGAAAGTTAAAATGTTGAGTCTCAAGCTCTCTGCTTCAGATAAACTCATTGTTTATGGTATACAAAATGATCTGTGTGTGTATGATTTTTGATAAATGAGGTCCTCCTGCCCCCCTCACCAGAACCCCCACAGCCAGCCAGGTGAGGCATCGGGCAGGGCCACAGCCTGAGGGTGGACCCAGCAGGAGGGAGGACCAGCGCTCGCAGCCTGCCACCAAGCAGCGCACAGCAAGGGGGAAGGAACGCCTGCTGCCGCCATCTTGGCACCATTGGAGGGGCCGGGGAGGGTGCCGCCTGAACTAACTCTTCAGTCCCACGGCCAGTAAATTAGGACTCAGGGGTTCAGAATGGCCTCTCCCGGCAGCAAACTCAATTTGAGCCAGAGGGAACCCATAGCTGGGGCGGGCAGTTTGCAGCAGTATCAGATAGGGGGGTTGAACGTGCAAGAACAGCCGAAGGGTCCTTTGAGACAGTCAGAAGGAACGGGCGAAAAAGCCTCCTCAGCCTTTTTGTAAAGAAGGAGGACCTCGAAAGGAACATTGCCCCAAACTGCAAAGGACTCTGGGTGGCAGGAAACCTCCAGGAGAGCAAATAGATTTTTTTAAGAACAGGACTAGACGGTGAAGGAGGGGGCCTGGAGCCGCCCGCCCCCAAATATCTCCACGGGAGCCCTGGGCAAAATTGACAGTGGGGATTCAGTTGGCACTAGCTGCGCAGACAAGCGATCTGGGAGCCCCTTTCCCCGGCCATCACCCCCATCCCCAGCACTAGCCGTGCCTGGTGATCTGTGAGTCAGGCAGGGGCAGTGGGGGCAGGTCCAGGTGGCAGTGGCGCAGCCATAGACAAGTGGCGGCTGAGAAACTAGTCACAGTGGACCCAGGAGGTGGATCTGGGCGAGCAGCAGGAGCACCAGGGATTGTTTCAGAAGCAGCAGAAGCTCACCTCTGGGGTGGGGGGACGGCGCCACCAAACACCTGCTGGACGAATAAGAGGGCCTGGTGAAGTACACAGGAGACTGCCACTGCGCTTTGACGTTCGGGCCTCAGCGAACCTGCATATTGTTTAGTTCAGAGAAAGAGGCTGAGCAAATAGATAATGGCATGCTGGTGACGGACCCCGTGGACAGACAGCTGCAGACGGCTCAGCAGCCCCTCCTCCTACAGTGAGGATGTCAGCAGGCACCCCATTGTCAACAGGACCCAGAATCACACTCCGCAGGGCCCTGGGCATTTCACAAGAGAGATAATGGACCCTCCTTTATAGCAGACGTAACCCAACAAGGAAGCAAAGCCCTACACCTAGAATAGAAATTATAGACATCCTGGAATTGATACAAGAAACCCAAAGTGAGATAGGATGTTGGTGCTTGCCCTCCTGGGCAAGGAAAAGGAGACCAGACCAGACTAGACCAGACCGGAAGGGGAGACGAGACCGGACGAGGAAAAGGAGACCAGACTGGAAGAGACAAGACTGGATCAAAATAATTATTTCTATTGGTGGTAATCCAGATGATTTGAGAAAGAACGTAAATATTGGCCCAAATGTTCAGAATACCCCTACTAAGAATTGGCCATTCTAAAGATTATATTCTGCACTTGACCCATCTCTGCGGGAAACTGAGTGTATTAAGCAGATGTTGGTAGGTAGTCACAGCACCTCCTTCTGTGGCTTCATAGGTGAAGGAAGTAGGTGCACAAGACCAATAGAAATTAATAGGCCAAATTGATATTTTTGTGTGGTCTGGATCATTTTAAAACTCTAAGGCTAATAAATAATTAAGAGCACATAAGGGAAACAATGATCTGTGGCTTTCTTATTTTCAGCTTTAGTATTTGTAAAACTAAAATACAGTTAATAAAATGCCTGGTGTATTACGTTGAGTCCAGAGGTCCTTTTTTACATTGTTGTTTCAGTACGATTCTTTTGCTTTTATCAGACTCCATGTGCAAAAAAGTAGACAAATAGGCCCAAAGACATTGAGGATTTGTCCTAGGTCACAAATTTTGTAGCAGAGCTAGAACTAGTTGTTGCCCATCCGCATCTGCATTGATCCATGACTTTGGTTGTACTCCCCTTCTGTTCCAAAGTTCCAAGTGCTTTCCTAGCTTTCTTGTTTATATTTATAAAATGACTAAGGTAAGGGTGGTATTATTTGTTTCCCCCTTATTTTAGCTAATTGTTGGTGGGTGAAAATGTGAAGAGATACTGCATTTGTTTATCCAAAATTATAGGGTGTGAGTCAAAGTTCAGGTGGGAAGTCCCTTTGGGACTTCTTGATTATTTTGCGCTTATATTGAGTCGTGATCACATTCAACTGGACTACCAAGTTAGTTATCTTCTGGATTTTATTCAGATAAGGAACAAGGACAAAGTACTTATCTTCAAATGTTTGAAGGACAGTTATGTAGAAGAGGAAATAGGATGAAGGACACAACTCAGACTAAGATGTGCAAGAAATATTTGGGTTTAATTTAGTCTAACAATTTTTAAAAACATCTGCTTTGGGCTGGGCATTATGCCAGGTACTTCAGAGGTTACAAAAATAATGTGATCCCTGCTCTGAAATTGAAAAGGTTTGGATAGTCAGCTCTAAAACAAGGGCAAATGTGAGCGTCAGAAGTGTAAAGTGTCAGGTTAGCTCAAAGAAATGAGAGCATTGGATAAACAGAGACTTGGGTGAGGGGACACCCTGAACAAAGACAGATACGGAAACATGCCTGGGGCGTGGTTAGGTCTTGCAATTTAGTTTGGAAGAAACGGGTTCCGGTAGGGGACATGTGAAAAAGAAGGCCGGAAGGATGAGTGGGTCACTGTTTTTGTTTGAAATGACAGTTTTTGAAGCAAGAGACAGACATCATAGGATAGTGCTTTATAAATAAGCTCTAGGTGGGAATGGTGCAGACGGGAGAGACGCTGAGCTAGGGTTCTTTGGATCAATGAAAAAACCCCCAAGGATCTAGGGTTTGGCCATGAAGAGACTGTCAGTGACCCAAGAAATTGTTTGCAAAATACGATATGTGCATATATGTGTTTTATCAAATTACAAAAAAAGAAACTGTTTGCAAAATACAGTATGTGCACATGCGTGTTTTATCAAATTATAAAAAAACCTCCATGATGCAATAAAGTCTATCTAATAAACTAGAGGAATCATCCAGGCCAGATGAAGGTTTTTGGCTGATAAGGGATGTGGGAATAGAAAGTACTGAGGAGAGATTTCAGAAGTGCTGAAGAATTTTTGCAAGTTGCTGGCCAGTAGTTAAAGGATGAAAGAAAAACAATCTCACAACCGCTTTAGGTTTCTCCTAGATTCTCCACTAGACTGTAAGCTCTTTGAGAGCAAAAAACACATACATCTAGCTTGTTAAACATACTCTCAGAACCTAGCTGGCACATAGTAGGCTTCCAATAAATGTTTTACCTGAATGAGAGTGAAATATTGACTGTAGTTTTGAGCCAGATAACTGGAATAATTAATTCTGTTCTTTTAATAATTAAGAGAAACATTGAATCATGAAAAGGAACGCCTGCAAAAAGATGATTCTTGTCTTTAGATGTGTTGAGTTTGAGGTTCTAGCAGGTCATCCAGGTGGAGGTGTCCAGGAAATAGTTGGAAATTAGGGTGTGGTATGGAGACGAAAGGCCAGACATAGAAATACAATTTTCGGAGTCATCTTCATAGGGAGAGAGGGGAGACAGGAACCTTGGGAAAAACAGAGACAAGTGGCCTAAGATGAAGGATATCTGAGTGTATGGTGTCAGTGTAGGATGGTTCCTAGGCAAGAATTATTGAAACTTGCGTGCTGTGTCCGGGTTTCATCCGGAAACCAGGATTTCACAACCCCTGGAAGGGCGGCGAGAACAAAGGTCAGGAAGACCTCCGCTGGCTTCCAGAAGAGCTGGAAGTGTGGGAGTCACAGAAGAGCCTCCACCAAAAAGCCCTCCACTGCCTGCCGCACCAAGGTGGTGGTTCCCAGGAAGACTCTGGGGAGCAGCTACCACAACCCCACATTTGCCAATGGCCACCTGCCTACCCACAGCTGCCACTGACAGAATGATGGCTGCTTCTCTTGCACCTTTCACGGTTCACCTAAGTGCCTCCTATTAGCAGGATGTAAGCTGGGATCCCATTGGAAGGAATCAGAACTGTGATACAGAGCAGAGGGACACGTCAGGTGGGGCTGGTGATTGTCAACAGACAAGCTAGCACCTGTGGTTTAGAGCTGTGGTCTCCAACCCCCGGGAGGCAGACCTGTTATGGGACCCAGCTGCAAAGCTCCACCCCAACCCTCCCAATCCCCCATCCTAACCTGTGGAAAAACCGTCTTCCATGAAACCGGTCCCTGGTGCCAAAAAAGTTGGGAACGGCTGGTTTAGAGCATTCAAAATGGGTCATGTCACTTCCCTGTCAAAACTCTCCTAGGAACCCCCTCCCCCAATACCTTCATAACGAATTGAAGTTTTGCTGGTGTAGGACCTGATGCCCTCTCCTCTACCAGAAGGATACTCTATATATCCAGGACTTAGCATAGTGCCTGACAGTCAGTTTGCATGAATGACTGAAGGAAGGAAGCTTTGGGTGGCAGGGTGCTGTTAAATTTTATTGGAAGGAGACCGGTAATGATCTTCAAGGGACTGGTTTTAATCCAGTAGAGGTACTGGAAGCCAATTGCAGTATATTGAAGAATGAAAAATGAATGACTAGGAGTTAAAGAACTGCAGATAGCGTACTCTGAAGAAGATTGATAAAGGATTAATGACAACAAAGTTTTGAGTAAAGGAAGCTCCCTGCCCCAAAGTAAGTTGTAAGCCTGTTAGAAATCAGAGGAGACAACATTACTTGGAAAAGTACATTTGAACAAGAAAGCAGAATTGCATGGAGTCAGGAGCGTGCTCACCATGAGGTCTGGGCCTGTAGAAGGCCAACAGTAGGGGGCGCTCTTCAGTCATGCTATTAGTCTCCTGGAAAGGGGTTGGTGCCCACAAGGCACACAGAAGTTAGACAACCTGTTGTCAGGGGACAGAGCCATGCAGAGAGTGTCACACCAAATAACTAGTCGGACCCCTCTGGAGCCCTAAAGTTTGTTTCTAAATTTAAGATTTTGTGATAATTTCGGGGTTACTGCATAAGTTGGCAATAGCCAGAATTCAAACTTAAGTGTAAAATTTAACAGGATATACACAGAATGCATTATTTTATGAATTCACAATAGCCAAATTCCATATGTTGATTTTCTTCCAGGGACACCTGTATTTTCTTGCTGATAATACCTACATCATCCCTTTTTTTTCCTCAGTAAACATTATTGAGCATAGAGGTACTAGACTGTGATATGCCTTAGGAATACAGTTGGGAATAAAACAGACATGACTCTCTCTTTCTTAGAGCTCAGACTCAGGTGGTGAATATGATCATTAAACAATCCAGTGGATATATAATCATATCAAAAATGCAGAGGATAGCACTCTGGGAGGCCGAGGAGGGTGGATCATTTGAGCTCAGGAGTTTGAGACCAGCCTGAGCAGAAGTGAGACCCCATCTCTACTAAAAATAGAAAGAAATTACTTGGACAGCTAAAAATATATAGAAAAAATTAGCCAGGCATGGTGGCGCATGCCTGTAGCCTCAGCTACTCGGGAGGCTGAGGCAGGAGAATTGCCTGAGCCCAGGAGTTTGAGGTTGCTGTGAGCTAGGCTGATGCCACGGCACTCTAGCCTGGGCAACAAAGTGAGACTCTATCTCAAAAAAAAAAAATGCAGAGGAATGTTTATAACCTTGGAGTAAGGAAGGCATTTGTAAGCAAGACATAAAACACAAGACCCCAAAGAAAAAATATTGACCAATTTACTAAACCTAAATTTAAGACTTCTATAAGACAAAATACCATAAACTAAATTAGATCCAACAACAGGCTGGGAGAAAATATTTGCAACCTATGCAATAGACTAAGGATTAATATCCCCAAAATATAAAAATACCCACAAATCTATCTTTTTAAAAAAGATAAATCAATAAAAAATGGTCAAAGACAACTTACAAACAAGGATAACTGAGACTGTTTTGCTCTTATGATTAAGAAAAACAAAAAACACTGGTAAAGGTACAGGAAAATGGGTATCTCATGCACTATTGCTGTGATTACAAATTGGTGCAGCCTTTTTTTGAGAATAAATTGACAATATGAAGCTAGAAGTTTCCCATTAACTTCAACCCAGTAATTCCTCCTATTGCACTTGTACACAGAGAGGTATACACACAGGTATTCATTATAGCATTGTTTGTAAGAGGAAAAAATTAGTGGCCAGGAGTGGTGGTTCACACTGGTAATCCTAGCACTTTGGGAGGCCAAGGCAGGAGTATCACTTGAAGCCAGGAGTTTGAGGTTGGCCTGGGCAACGTAGCAAAACCCCATCCCTACAAAAAGTAAAAAAATTGGCTGGGTATGATGACTCGCACCTGTAGTCACAGCTACCAGGGGCATGGAGGTGGGAGGATTGCTTGAGTCCAGGAGTTTAAGGCTGCAGTGAGCTATGTTGATGCCACTGCACTTCAGCGTGGGGAACAGAACAAGACCCTGTCTCTCTTAAAAAAAAAAATATTAAAACAGTCTGAATGCTCATAAATAGTTCATCTGTAGGACATCATACTAGAGAGCACTATGAAGAAATTAAAAGAATGAATTTCTGTGTGCAAGATCTATGAGGCACATGGCAAAAAACCACTGTATACAATATCTCATAAAAGTAGATCTACGATAGTCTATCATTTGTGTTAAACACATGAAACAAACAAAAGTATGTATTTATATGTGCCCACGTATACGTAAGTGCATAAATGAGGTCTGGAAGAATTCATGCCAAATTGATAACAGCAATTACCCCCACAAAGGGGACTGAGATGGGTTTGGGATGGCAGGGGGACATTAAGGAGAATTTTTTTGCATTATATGTATTGTTTGATTTTTTTTAAAAGCTGTGAGAGTGTATTCAGGTATTACAAAATGAAAAGATTTATATAACTAAAATTTTTGATAATGCTTTGAAAGGAAAGTATAATATTTAATAAGTGTATAATGGGGAAAATTGGGGAAAATGCTTTCCACCAGGGCATCAGAATGTAAAAGTGTAAGCTACAGCAGTCACCACGTTTGACATGCCTACACCCATATGCCCAGCAGAGGCATTGGATGGATGGATATATGGTCAGATGAATGGGTGCTTGGGTGGATGGATAGATGAGTGGATGGATGGGTAGATGTTTGGGTGGATGGATGGATGGGTGGGTGGATGGATGGATGGATGGAAGGTTGGATGAGGAAACCTCACTGAGAAAGTGACATGCTCACCAAAATCTGAAGAACAAGGAACCAGCCATGCCAACTCCACCAGCAGGGCAAGAGTGTGTGTGAGCACGTGAAGACCCATCGGCAGAAACCTGGGCACGTGGACATGAACGCAGCCCATGTTTCCTGGTGCTCAATGAACGAGGAGAAGGATGACGTGCGATGAAATTTGTGAGTTGGTCAGGGACCTGATGGTTCGTGGCTTTCATAGCTCGCCAGGTATAAACTCTCATAGGGAATTCTATGTAGTTATAAGAGCAATGACTATACGGTGACAAGGGTTGAGGTGTCTCTGTGGAATGGGTGTGTTCAACAAGAAAAACAAGTAGCATCCTGTGATTTGACTTGCTCCCAGTCACAGTGAGCAGGTGATGAGGATTGGGACTGGCTCTCACAACTACCAGATCACGTTCTATCCACGTACCATGTCAAGCTTTTTTATCTCGGACCAGAGGTAGGGGGAGAGTATAGAGAAAGAACAGAAAAGGGTTTGTGGTGTAATGGTTTATACTGAGAGTTGTGGACTCAGACTGCCTGGATTTATTTTCCAGCTGGATGACATTGGATAAGTTACTTAAATCTCTAAACCTGTTTCCTTGTATGTCAAGTGAGGATAACAGAATGTGCACTATTATCATAGAGTTGTGGTGAGGCTTAAATAAAATAATCTGTGTAAAGTACATAGTATAGTACCTGCTCAATAAATGCTAAAAGTTATTAAAGTGTTTTGCTACTGCTGGTACAAGAAAGACAGCAATGGCTTGCGGGAGCTGGGATATTTAGGCCTGATAACAGAGGGGAGTACCCACAAATATTTGGAAGCCTTTTGTTGAGAAGAAGAATTAAGCATTATTTGCAGGTACCACTGAGAACAATTAATGGGACTTATGGAAAGAAATTCAAGGGAGACTCAGTGTAAGGAAGACCCAACATGGCAAAAGATTGGCAAAGGGAATTCCTTGCCTTTATTGAGAGATTGCACTAGGTGACTTCCAAAGTTCCTTCCGAATCTAGAATTCACTTATCAGTAATAGCACCCAATAATCTGGGAGGTGAGTATAAGTCATGTCAAGTCCTGCTGTGATAGATTTACAAGGAATTAAGTTTCTAAACCTCAGTTTCCTTATATGTCAAATCAGCATAACAGAATATGCACTATTATCAGAGAGGTGATCTCTAAATAACCTCAAGACTCCCAGGCTTTGGCTGAGAGACCCCTAATATGAAACAGCAGAAAGTGTTACCACTCACCGCATGGCCTTGGCAAGACCTCAATACCACTTTTAGCCTCTGTTTCTTCGTCTCTGCATCAAGATCGTTACATTTATGTGCTGCAAGCCTTAAACAAAATCTTGCATTTACAAGAGAGTGTTTAAATGAGAGTATTCTGAAAACAAAAATGCAATACAAATGCAAAGAATGATCACTGTAATAATTTGCTGCAAAATGTTTTCTTCTCATGAAATACTGCTGTCACGCCTTATGCTGGGCACTGGGGATTTGGGCATAAACTGCGCATGGATTTCTTCCGTGTCAATGAAGGAGCACCGAGGCAGCCCTCACAGACCGCGTTGCACTTGGACCTTGCTCCTCCTTGTGGGAGCGGTACCCACAATTTCCCTTCACGAAGACCTTTCAGTTCAAGTAGCTTCCAGGTTTGGATTCTGCTGAACAACCCTCCTGGGGGAAAGCCAATGCTTTGGGTTTGATTGCCTCAGACTATCAAGATGACAACTTTGAGTAATTACCCTGATTATATTTGACACTTAAAGAGCTACTAATCTGAACCAGATGTTGCAGTAACAACTGTTATCTCAGCTTTTCATTTTGGGAAAAGATGCCCCTTTACGGTATGTGGCAGAGTAGCCAAAGCATATTATGGAGTCTGGTGCCCCAGAAGCCTTTTAGGGACCACCTAATGTGTCTTTATGTGTCCAGGGAAGGCTGAATTTAGCCTAATATGGATGGATGAATATTTTGTTGATTTCATTTTGTTCGTTTCATTGAACATACATCTATTGAGTACCTACCAGCCAGAGTGCCAAGGATAAAAAGATGTGTTCCTGACCACGAAGGAAATCACAGGCTAAAAGGGGAGATTTATATAGATATTTCTTAAGCTTTTAAATTGCAAACATGTAAGACATAATGAAAAGTGCATAAAGCCAAGACGTGCAGCATGCTGTAGTATAACAGAGGGAGGAAGGGATTCGTGCAGTCGTGGAGAATCAGGGCAAACTTCACAGGGGAAAGAACATAGAAGCCAGGCTATAAAGGGGAACAGAGTTTGCTGAGTGAAGAGTAAGGATTTGGGGTGAGGGAAACTGAAGGGACAGAGAGGATACGGTGTTCCAAGCCGGGGAAGTGGCAGGTGCAAAGGAAGCAAGAAAGGCATGAACGTGCTTCCCAGGCAGCGAGGTGTGACTGGGCAATTGGTGGGGGATTGGCAAGAGGTGGAGGCAGAAAAGTAGGTTTAGCAAGATTTTGAAAGGTCTTAGCCACCATGCTGAGGAGTGTAGGCTTTCTCTTGTAGTCAACATGGAAGAACAGTCTTTTTGTATCTTAGAAAGGTAACTTGGATTATAGTACAATCAAAAAGAATTGGAGGAGGAAAAAAATCTGGAAGTAATGAAACCAGTTTAAAAGCGATTGAGAAAAAGCCAGACACAAGAGGATGAGTACTGTATGATTCCACTAGTATGCAATACCAAGCATAATCAAATTCCCAGAGAAAGAGCAGTGGTTTCTGGGAGCTAGAGGGAGGGGGAAATGGGGCGCTGCTGTTTAGTGGGTGCGGAGTTCCATTTTGAGATGGTGGAAAAGTTCTGCAGATAGGCAGTGATGTTGTTAACACAACATGGATATACACAGTGTCACTGAATTGTACACTCAAAAAGGGTTGAGACGGTAAATTCTATGTTGTGTATATTTTACCACAATAAAAAACAAAACCCCTTTAATGGTCCTGTTAGAAAGTGCACATAGTCTGAATTATGACAGTGAGGATAGAGAGGAAAGGAGTAATTTAAATTTCTTTCTTTTCTTCTTTCCCCTTAATATTAGCAATTTAAATTTAAGAGAAATTTGTGATAGATAGTTGGCAGGACTTATGTCTGTATGAAGAGGTCAAGGAACAGAGGGGACAGCGATGACTGAGGTCTTTGGACAACTGTGCATGTTGGTTTAGGAGGGAGAGAATGATGAGTTTGATTTTGTGGAGTCCAATATACAGTGAAAAAAATATGCGTGTAGGTAAATATGCACACACATGCGCGCACAGAGCCAGAGCTCAGGAAGGAGCACAGAGCTAGAGATAACACTTTAGGCCTTGTCAGTATGTGGGTAGTATGGAACTGACATCATCTAGAGAGGAATTGGGAGGAAAGAGCCATACGTGGGATCTTGGAGAACATCGACTAATGGGACTGAGAAGGGATAGGGAGAAAAGAAGAACCAGGGGGAAAAAAGAAGGCTGCGTAGAAGCTAAGAGAAAAAAGAGTGTCATTGTCAACTGTGTCAAATGCAGGGGAGGACAAGTGGGAGGAAGACTGAAAGCAATGAGTGGACCTGGGAATTTGGAGGTCACCGATCAGCTTTTCCAGAGGGAAGGCAGAGCATGTTCATAGTGGGCTTAAAAGTGAAAGGGTGATCTCACTTATACGTGGGGTCTGAAAAAGTCAAGCTCACAGAAGTAGAGCAGAGCGGCGGTTATCAGAGGCTGGCAGGGTGGGGCGGGCGGGGAGGGGGACATGTTGGTCAAAGCGGACAAAGTTTCCGTTAGCCAGGAGGCGTGAGTTCAGTCATCTGCTGCACAGCGTGCTGACTGTCGTCAGTAATAATGTGCTGCATATGTCAAAATTGCTTAAGGCGTAGATTTTATTTTATTTATTTTTTATTTTTTTTTCTTTTTTGCAACAACCCATTCCAAATGAAAGGTGTAGATTTTAAATGTTCTCACTACAAAAAAATGGTAAGTATGTGACGTGATGGATATGACAATTAGCTTGATTTAATCATCCTACAATATATATGTGTAGCATCGGATTGTACCCCATAAACATATACAATTATTTCTTAATTAAAAATTAAGGTTGAATTTTTTAAAAAGTGAATGGTATGTAGCAATGAGCAGACATGAACTACAGCTACACAAAAATGTGACTATTCTCACAACACAACGTTGGGGGAAAAAAGGCAGCAAGATACAAGAGAACACATACGGTCTTGTTCCATACATATAAATAATCTTAAAAGCCAATAAAAGAAAACTACATAAGTGATATCACTGAAAAGAAGAGTGAGGGCAAGATTATCAAAAATTGAAAATGGGCTGGGCATGGTGGCCCACTCCTGCAATCCTAGCACTCTCGGAGGCCGAGGCGGGAGGATCACTTGAGCTCAGGAGTTTAAGACCAGCCTGAGCAAGAGGAAGACCCTGTCTCTACTAAAAATAGAAGAAAAATTAGCAAGGCATGATGGTGCACACCTGTAGTCCCAGCACTAGGGAGGCTGAGGCAGGAGGATCGCTTGAACCCAGGAGTGTGAGGTTGCAGTGAGTTATTAATAGGATGATGGCACTGCATTCTAGCCAAGGACAGAGCAAGACTCCGTCTCAACAAAAACAAAAAAAGTAAGAATGTTGCTTACTTCTAGAAGAAGGCAGAGGCTATTATTGGGGAAGCTGTGTGGCTCGGATTCTGAAATACTGCATGTTTCATGTCTTGGCCTATATGACTACAACAGTGTTTAAGATCATTCATGGCATGTAAATAAATTTGACGTACGCATCTTTCTCTATGTAGATTATACTTCACAAAAAAATATAACCAGAGCAACAATCTTACATCTGCTTCTGAAACTATTCAGAGAGTAGCTTCTCCAGTGGCTAACAAAGATTCAGTTTGTGGTATTGCTTTAATAAAATCACATCATCACCTTTAACCAAATCTTCCTGAAGAGAAAGTAATCTTTATTTTGGTTAGTTTCTATTAGTGAGGAAGGAAAGCTTAATAAGTTGATCACTATTGCCAAGATTCTTTACTGGCAAAGTGAGCATCTATTTAGTATTTACTATGGTGAATAGAGAAAAAAAATAATATCCAAAAATGCTGAGAAATCATTGTTCCTGAACTCTAATGTTAAAATGTTAAAATTTGACTGCTATACAGTTTTAACTCTTTATGTTAAACTAACTTTGTTTTGTGTTTTAGAAAGTTGCAAAAATAATACAGAGAATTCCTACCTACCCTTCCGCCAACTTCCCCTAATACTGACATCTTATATAACTACAGGACAATGATCAAAACCAGGAAATTAACGCTGACACAATACCAACATATATTTATACGCACATGTACACACACACGTATATGTTTAGTAGTAACATTATTGAGAACTTTTTTATGTAGTTGGCAGTTGTTTGGATTTTCTTTTTGTGGAGTCCACTAGGGTTGTTGGCCAACTTTTCTCCTGGGTTGTCTAATTTTTTTTTTTTTTTGACAAAGAGTCTCGCTCTGTTGCCCAGGCTAGAGTGCCGTGGCGTCAGCCTAGCTCACAGCAACCTCAAATTCCTGGGCTCAAGCAATCCTCCTGCCTCAGCCTCCTGAGTAGCTGGGACTACAGGCATGCGCCACCATACCCAGCTAATTTATATACATAAATATATATATATATTAGTTGTCCAGATAATTTCTTTCTATTTTTTTAGTAGAGACAGGATCTCACTCTTGCTTAGGCTGGTCTCAAACTCCTGAGCTCAAATGATCCAGCCGCCTTGGCCTTCCAGAGTGCTAGGATTACAAGTGTGAGCCACCAAGCCCAGCCTAATTTTTTTTTCTCTAATTGAATTTGTAGTTTCCATATGGTCCTCATTCAATGAGAATTGTTGAGATATTTATGTGTTAATTCATTTAGAGTAATAATAATAAACCCATGTATCTTAGCACAGTTAATGTATTTGATGAGCAATACCTATATTTTCAGGAACAAGGATCAGTGCAGAAAGTGGCATTATTTTGCATTTTTGCAGGATTTTTGAATGTTGGACTTGGTGAAGGATAGGTGAATTCTCATGCCTGCTTTCTCATTCAATTTGTTAAGGTATGGTTTTTATTTTATTATTTATTTTAATTTTAATTTTTTTCTTCATTTTATCTTTGTCAGGCAGTGATATAGTTTTTGTCTTTTTTTTTTTTTTAGTCAGGGCCTACTTTTGTGGAGCTTCTCACTGCCTGTATCTGAATAAGTTATGTCATTTTACTCCAGGCTGGAGTGCAATGGCATGGTCACAGCTCACTGTACTCTCTGACTCCTGGGCTCAAGTTATCCTCCTGGCTCAGCTTCCCAAGTAGCTAGGATAGGACTACAGGCTTGCACCAGCATGTCCAGCTATGTGATATGGTTTTTTTATTTGCCTTGTGTTCAGTGGTGTCGGTGTGCCAGAGTTTATTCAGCCATTTTCAATTGATAAGCATTCACTTTGTTTCCAGTTCCATGGTTTTCATGTAGGTTTTGTTACCACGAATAATGCTGCAATAAACATTCTTGCATGTTAAGGGGGAAAAAAAGTAAATGGGAAGTGAAGAAATGGAGGCAGTCAGCAGAGACTAACTTTTTAAAAATATGTAATTCTTCCTCTCCTTGGCAAATAACACCAGGAGTTTTATTATTAATCCTCATTCTCAATCTCTTTACGTGATCACTCTTATAATTTCCACTAAAGTGCACTCTAACTTGTTCTACCACTGCTTGTCACTGTCTTCAGCAAAACCTCTTATCTGTTACACCCTCTGCCCCTCTTCTCCAGTCTAAATGTGAGGTTCTGAAACTAAAGGATACAGAAAACCACAAAATTGAATTTTCTTTTGTAATTTTAAATGATATTGTAAAGATGGCTCATACTTCAGTGGGAGGCACCCTTTGTGTCCTTAGAGAATTCCTTTATGACGCTAGTGATGCCTCGCTCTTTGTACATGAGGATGATTTTCTTGAGTCGCCATCAGGACATAGACTTTATGTGTCCAGAGGTTGTCCTACGCACTTGTTGACAGGTGATACACTGGGTGTTAGAAAACCTGGATCGTACTTTTTGTTGAGCTTCCAACTGCCTGTGTCTGAATAAGTTATAAGTCATTTTACTTTCTGAACTGTGGTTTCCTCATCTATAAGATGAGGGGTTTCGAGTAAATGACTTTGGAAATGCTTCCCTGTTCTGATACATTCCCATTCTGATACCTTATGACAGTGGCATTCATTTGCCAGATGATTGGCCAGGGCCACGGGTTCCCAGTAAGGCTGGGGAACATGGCAAAACTAGCTGGTCCACACCGAGACTTGGTTTACAACTCACTTCTTCCCTTTAGGGCTCCAAGACCTTGTGGCTTAACCCCATCTACTAAGGCCTTCTCCTAGGCTGGCTTCTTAGGGCCATGGTGTTGGTTATGGATTAGTTAAGGCTAGGATCTGATCTGGAAACTGGGATAGGAGAGGTGGGAGGAAGATATGAAGCCAAAGAGCCCTAAAGAAGTGAGTGAGATTCTCCTACATGCCTCACACAGACAGCATCCCTTTTCTGCATGGTCGATGGTGCCCACATTTCAAGTCATGCATGAGCACAGGCTGGCTGAATGACAGGTGGGTTCTTAGTACAAGCCTCTAAAAATAGCAGAGGTAGGGCTCAACTCCAAGACAGTGACAGTATCAGCAAGTTACTTAAGAAATCTTCCAGTAATGATGCGAAACCTGGCACATTGCCCATTCCCATCAACACTGTTCCAGACGAACCAAGCGGGTGTTTGTTCATAGAACTGAGCTAAGTCAGACCAAGAGAACAGCTCCCTGGAGTAGACTTCATGTCAGATATGCAGAGAAATTCACTTCTCACTGGTACATATGCTCTCAGATCAGATGACATTTCAATGGGAAACTGTGTAGGATTTCCATTTAAGTATCCAATATCACAGCCGGTTTGCATCGTGCCTTTTAATTTTCTTTTAATTTAGCCTATCTAAGTTTCCTGCTGTTTAATTTTGAGTCTGGTCCTTGGAGGTGGATACTGCCCATCGTTGGGTTTTAGATGAACAGAGGAACGGTGACAGCAGAAGGAAGGGGAAGGATGAGTAGGGCACTAGTCAGGGAGGCGACAAGTGGATGGGAAAAAGAAAAAAGTAGGTGGGAAAAAAAAATGGGAGGAAATGTAGCATCCTCCTTCGTGGTACGTGGCTCCCTGGTCTTCCCGCGGATGGCTGGTCCCGGGACCGCTTCTGTTAGAGCAGGCGTGGTGCTCTCCCTGCGCCGGGTCTCATGCTCAGGGGCGAGGAGCACGCGAGTGGTCTTTTTCTGTGGGCTATAGTCCTGCCTGTGTGGCCGCTGGCTGGCCGTTTCCACTCAAATGTCCACTGTCCCTGCACACCTAACACACCTGAAACCTTCTTCCATTTCCCCCTGCCCCGTTCCCCCTCCCCACCCTGTTTGTAGGCTTTGTCCGAACTAGAGAGGCGTGGGGTGTGGCCAAAACCACGCCGGGGAGCGGGCCCTAGTTCCAGGCTCAGTTGTACACTGACCTGAGTGTCTCTGGGAAGAGTGAACCTTTCTGAGCTGGGACGTGCTGGTGTAGCATTCCCCGTGGGAGCTGCCTGGCAGTGATGCCTGACCACCACGTAGGGCAATATCGGACACACCCATTGTTCTCAAGACTTCAGTTTTGATCAATAGTGACAGCAAACTCTGTTCACAAATGCCCACCTTTCATCTTTGCTACTGATGACTTTTATCTGGGTCATTATTTAGTGGCTGTGCTGAATATCTTCCAGTTGCCCACCTTTCACCCTTCTCCCTCCTATGCTCTGCCCTGGGAGGCCCACCTATCCGGGCTACATTAAAGGTTCCTGTGCCTCTGCTGTGGTTGAGTTTGGTCAATGGGGAACACGAGTGGGAAATTAGAGGAAGGGAGGAGAGAGAGGCCATGATCTTTAGTCTCCTAGGTCCCTACCTGGGAGGCACCTCGGGATCCCTCAACCAAAGGTCACACATTCTCCAGTCATGTCATCCTCCTCAATGTGACTCTCTCCTCCTAGGGGCTGTATCCTTCTTGCTCCTTGTCCTTGGGACTTGGTGCTCATGGGGAGAGGGGTGGATAGAGCTTGGATGTTTGGTCTGGGCATCCGCTTGCATGTGCCCAAGGGCTCCCACAGGGTGGGATAGAGTGGGGGTGGGGGAGGGTGCTGTAAGCTGAGGTCTGCTCTCCCCATGCCTCCCCATTTGAGCACAGAATTGAAGGCACCAGCATTCTAACAGCAAGTCAGCTACCAGGTTGTTACGAAGGTGCGTTCGCCAAGGTTGGATGACAGACCATATGCATTTCACAATTGTTAGCTGGATCTGTAACTTTTCTATAAGTAGAAACATAGTGTGTAGTATGTAGCATATAGGCCTCCATTTGGACTTGTTCTTGGGCCCTGCAAATATTATGGGTGGGGGTCTTCAGAGGGGGGCTGTCCCCATTGCTCCTACTCAATGGCAGGCAGCCTGGCTTCTCTCTGAAGACTCACAGGGAAAGAGAGTCATCCACTTCCTCACTAACCCTTGCAGTGAACTCAGCCTTCTTATGAGATCCTCTTCCTCAAGTCGGTTCCCTTAAGACACAGGATATGGGGACTTAGGAAGACCTTTCTGATGACAGTGAAGGCCGTCACTGGCACTGAGCTGCAGTCAGAATCCCAGCCACGGCTTGTACTTTCTCGCTCAGACTAGAAAAGATGGGGGATGGTTGGGCCCCACGGAGGGCGGAGAAGACAGGACAGAGGGCTGTGAGCGGGCGACAGCTCCCTTCTCCCACCAGGCACGCTCACCACGGTGGAAGGCAGCAAGCCCAGGGACACCTGGGAGGCCCAAAGCAGGAGCCCAGGGACATGGGCAGCCTGCTGCGGTTCCCGCCAGCTGTACAGGAAGTTTGGGGCAGGTGGCTCCCTGGGTGGCGCAAGCAGTGGAGGCCGATCCCTCGGCTCCTGGAGCAGAAGGATGGATGCATCAGGAGCTGCTGTTAGGGCCCTAGTGCGGGCGCTTTTGGGGGTGACTCTGGCCCCTCCCTTGGCTTGAGGATGCTCCCCCAGACTGCTGTAGAGCGAGAAGAAGGAGGAGAGGCAACGTGAGGGTCTAGGGCCATGGCAGGGCTGGCTGGGGCTGCCCTCGCTCACCTATCCACTGTCTATGACTTCTGACTCCCAGGGAGCGTGGGCCTCTTCCCCCAGTCTTCGCTGGCCTAGGGGCTGGGCAGGCATTTTATCTTGTGACAAGTCCCTTCACCATGTTCTTCCTGCTCCCGCAACATGGAGATGACAAGTGCCAACAAGGGCAGAGTCTCACTCCCTACTTCAGCCATTTTCCGGCCACCTGCTCCTTCTGCCCTCCACCCACCCCCACCTGGAGGCTGTTTTAGCATCTACCTAAGTCCAGGGAACCAGTTCCTGGGTGTAACTTGGAAAGAAAAGAGGTTTGGGGGATGAACAGTGATGGGGAGGTGGCACCTGCTGCTGGGGACCATGCTCAAAGCCCAGATGTCCCCCGACCTGGTGAGCTGGGCTGGAGGGTGAGGACTAGGAGGCTGAGACAAGCCCCGGGAGGGGAGGCCAGGGCACTCAGGAAGTGGGGCCCCTATGGGCAGACTGGGCCTCCAGGGATAGACTGGCTCCCCGCAGAGGGTGTGGGGAGCGGCAAAGATGTAGCTGAAGAAGCTGGTCCTGAACCCAGCACCCCAGTTCCGGGCTCCCCGACCCAATGGGGGTGCTCTAGTTTTTGGGGCCCCAGGGCCCAGGGCGTGGTCCCTCTGAGAGTGTCACCTGGGAAAGCCCCTCTGCCAGGTGGGGAAGGTGGAGGGATAAGGACCTTGGCGGGCCAGAGAGGTGACTCTGCACCTTTGTCCCTGAGCCCCAAGTGCTTCCCCACTGCTCCCCACTCCCCCGGTGGAAACAGGAGGGCAGAAAGAAGCAGGCCTGGTGCTGGGAGAGCAGCCTCAGAAGCCAGGTTGGCTTGTGGGCTTCCCGCCTGCACAGCAGGGGCAGCAGGGCTCCCTGGCCTCCACTGCCCTGCCTCTCAAGATGAGTAGCATCCCCCAAAGGGCCCCTCCTTTACCAGTAGCAGGCAGATCTGGGAGAGGGGAACGCAGAGGTTGCTAGCTGCTGCCTCTCCTGCACCTGCTCTCCCCAGAGTCGTTCAGGGCCCAGTGTGAATTCTGCCCTGCCAGGCTTGACCCACAGGTCCAGGTCATGCAGCTCCAACCTTCCTGCCCGGAGGGAGCCCAGCCCGGGAGGAATGGAGGGAAGGACCAGCCTGGCCTCAGAGGGTCTGTCCCCACTGCCTTAGTGCCCATCCGCCTGGTCTCAGCTTCCTCTGTCTGCTCACAAGGATTCATTCAGCAGTTCTCCAACCAGGTGGGACCACAGTGATGGGAACCTGAGCCTGGGCAGCAAGAGATGTGGTCCTCCCCTTCTTCCAGCTGCTGTCCCTCACTGAACTATGTACCCTTGGGGCAGGTACCTTGAGGCGATTCCTTAGATGTTATTGTCATGCAAGTGGCCTTCTGTGGCTCCCTGTTCTGACTCCCTGGGCCTTATCATCCCTGCCTGTGACTCCAATGACCACGTATGCAGGCCTGAATCTCAAAACTGCCATCTCCAGCCCTCTCCTGGGAGATCCTCTGTATGCCCGTCTGCCTCCCTGACATCTCCACCTCAACATCTCAAAGTCACCTTGAACTCAAAGACTGCATTCACGTTCATCCCCTCCAAAGCTGGTCCTCGTCCAGTAAAAATCCCCACCTGCTGTCACAGCAAACAACCCAGAAAACCCAGGATGTCCTAATGCTTCCTTCTCCCTTACTGTGTCCCATGTCCAATCCATCACCAGGTTCTGTCCATTTTACCTCCTAAATTCCATTTAGTTCTGGCCATTTGCACCGTCACTTTGGTCTGAGCCACCGCCTTTTATCGCCTAGACTCCTGGAAGAGCCTCCTCCCTGGTCTCTCCATGTTCAGTCTTCCCCTTTCCAGTCTGTTCTCCACACAGCAGCCAGCGCAGTCTTATTGGAACATAAACCTGCTCATGTCACCTCCCTGCTTAAAACATACTTTCCACTGCTCTTCCTATAAAAGACAAAACTCTTAACATGGCCAACAAGACCTGGCATGTCTGGCCCCTGCCCGCTTCTCCTGCCTCAATTTGCCCCACACTTCTCCTCACTCTGTTCACTCCAGTCTTCTTTTAGTCCCTCAAGTGTCCCTGTCTCTCTCCTGCCCCAGGGCCTTTGCATAAGCTGCCTCCACTACCAGAAACACTCTTAACTCATCTACCTATACCAAGCATAGCCATTATTTTCTCAGGGAAGCTCTTTCTGATCTTGACTAGGTAAAAAATCTTCTAGTAATAAAATCTCACAACACCATTCACCTTTCCTCCACAGCACTTATCACAGTTGATTTTTTTTTTTAACAGATAGAGTCTCACTCTGTTGTCCAGGCTGCAGTGCAGTGGCATGATCATAGCTCACTGCAGCCTCAAACTCCTGGGCTCAAACAATCCTCCTGCCTTGACCTCCAAAGTAGCTGGGACTACACATGCCCAGCTAATTTTTTTGGTTTTGTTTTTTGTAGAGATGAGGTCTCACTATGTTGCCCAGGCTGGTCTCAAACTCTAAGCCTCAAGCGATCCTCCTACCTTGGCCTCGCAAATTGCTGGGATTGAAGGTGGGAACCACTGTGTCTGGTGATGTTATATATTGATCTGTGTTGTCATTTGATTAGTGTCTGTCCCCTGCAACAGATGATGAGTTCCATCAGGGAAGGGACCTGTGTGTCAGTTTTTGTTCACTGTGATATATACCCATCATCTGGCATTATGCTCGAAACATACTAAGTGGTAGCAAGCTCTCTACAATGTGTTGAATGGATAAATGGGTGGATGGCAGGAAGGAAGGATGCAAAGAAGGAAAGGATGCCTGTTTATTGATAGCCTATTTATTTAAAGGATGCCTATTTATTGATATTGCATGATTGAAGGAAGCCCAAAGCTGGCATTCTTTTTTAGACTTCTGTTATTAGTTGATACAGCTTTGTGGATTGAGAACAATATCTTTTCTCTCTTTACCCTCCCCTTGGAGGAGAGAAGGGGAATAGACCACTTGATAAAGGCCAGGACTTGGTCTCGGCTCAGAGAAATAGCATTAGAGGCTTCAGAGGTCACCTGTGGTTGGCAGTCATGTGAGCCATGGCTTTGAAGCCCCTGAGACAGCAGACATCTGAAGTCAGGCCCTTCCATCGGGTCCAGTCCAGCCTGCCTTTCCTCCTGCCCGTGGTGTCAGCACCATGGACAGGACCTGGAACCAGTCCTGGAAGCTGGGGTCTGCTGAGAATTCTGACGGGGCAGAGGACAGGGCGATGCCTGTGTCTAGATGGAAGGGAGCTGGCATGTATTTCTCCACTGGATGTCATTGCTGCTCTTGTTCTCTATCACCTGAGGCTGTGGCAGGTTGCAAAGGGATGAATCCAAGGACATCTCCTCCTCTTCCTCCCCCTCCTCTTCCTCCTCCTCCCCCAACTAGGGAACTAAAAGGAATTTCCTGAGATCAGCTTAGAGAATGGTAGCTGGGCCTGGTCATGGGTTTTAGTCTTCACGTGCTTCTTACCATGCAGTGACCCCACTTGACCCCAGTGGTAAGATTGGGGTGGGGGAAGCTCTCTGATGGAACTCCGTGCAGGCTGTTTCCTGCAGCCAGGACTCCCTCAGCTCAGGTGTCTTCCTAACCTCTCCACGTCATTCCCTGCAAACGTCTGAGCCAGGAGGTGGCATGTGCACTCCTGAGAAGCAGAAGGAATGCTGGGGGCTCGGTCTCCTGCCTCCCCCAGGCCCATCCACACAAAGGATCAGCACAGGCCAGTGCATGCTCATTGTGCCCAGCCTTTGGGGCTTTCAACTTCACACAGCCAGGACAGATACAGCAGGAGCAGCTGCAGAGCTGCCCCTTGGCACCTTCTCCAAGGAAGCACACGGTGAAGATGACGGAGCCCACCAGGTGGTGATGAGAGGTGCACTCCCTGAGCTGCGGAAGCTGCCCCTGGAGGGCTCAGGGGGTACTGAGACAGAGACTGCTTGAGGAAGTTGAAGGGCAACCTCTGTCATGGTTCCCTTGCACTGAGGGAGCCTCACAATATGTGGCGTGGTGGGGGTCATCCTCTGGGACTCCAAACAGCAGCACTGTCCTCTAGGGACAGGTCCGCTGTGCTGCCTATTACTGACATCTCACTCTGTCCCAAAAAAGTAACCGCAGAGCCGAGAGAATGACCCGTACCTGCCTTGATGTTCCAGGGGCTGAAAGGGGAGGACAGAGGCCTGGGAATGGGGGTTCTTTAGCACAGCTCAGAGGAACTGGCTGGGACTGAGACAACTAATGCCAGAAAAGAACACACATTCCCAGGCAGAAAACCCCAGGAGAGATTCTATTACAGAACATCCCATACGATCTCAGCGGTGTCACGCTGTCACCAACTTGGAATATAGATCTGCTCTGCCCTGCCTTGGCCAGGCCTAGAGTTGAGTGAAGCAACCCCTCATCTCTGTGCTGGGAAGAAAGTGTGATGTGTCATCAGCTGCAAACTCAATGAAAGTGCCACCCACTGGGACAATGACCTGGTTTCACCCCTTGGAACCATCCTTTGAATTGTGATGTGAGCCACTTCAGTGAGGACACACCGAGGTGACTCGACATGGACAGCAGGCATCTAACCTGTCCCTGAGCCTTCAGCGCCACCACACCCCAGGCCTCTCATTTCCGCAACCTGCCTCCTAGTCCTTACTGCCCACCTCTTCTTAAGACTCTCCCCGAAGGGACCAGTGCCAAGCGTAGCGCAATCCTCCACACAGCACACGTTTCTTTGTTCCCTCCAACAACCATCTTTGCAGGCTTTGAGATGTCCATTTTATTCTCTAGTGTGCGAAGTGTCCTGCCTGGGTTTTCCAGAGTGATCACTGGCCTGGGGACAAGTCTTAAGCTAATTATCGGAGGCTTAGTGACAGTTCTGAGTGGCGGGCTAGTCATCTTTCAGTGTTCGGGAGCAGGATGCTCTGTTTCATTAAAACAACTGGCTTTGGATTCAAAGGACAAGGGGGTCAGGACTTCACCAGGGGTGGGACGCTTTGTGCAGGATGGTGGCTGCCACTTCTGAGAGGGGAGAGAAGATGGGACCTGAGGAGCAGCTCAGGCAGGAGGCTCTTACTACAAAGGACTGCCCCAGCCTGGGGCCTGGCTTATTCACAGGCTTCTGCTTTTAACTCAATGCCAAGGCAAATACTTCTAGTAATAATTCCTGAGGCTTCTAAACCTCCATGTCCACTTGTAAAGTGTGTGATTTAAGCTTGAAATTTAATATGACCTCGAAAATGCCTACAGCTAAACCTAACATTATGATGCTTTTAGCATCTTTCCTGCCCTGCCCAGACATTGCGAGTTCGTCATTCTTCCCCAGCTCCACCCTCCAAACACACACACACACACACACACACACACACTGCACCCCAGCAAAGACCCCCTGGGCAGGGTTATCTTGGCCAGTGAAATCACTTTTACCAGGTTGTCTTAGAAAATGTATGCTTGACCCAGGGTGGTTCAGGGCTTTCAGGCCCCATCTTAGGAGATCTGAACATACCCAGGACATTCCCTAGAGCAGCAGTCCCCAACCCCGGGCCACGGACTGGGTACCATTCTGTGGCGTGTTAGGAACCAGGCTGCACAGCAGGAGGTGAGCCGCGGGCCAAGCCAGCGAAGCTTCATCTGTATTTACAGCTGCTCCCCGTCACTTGCCATCCCTGTCCCCACCCACCCTGGTGCCAAAAGGGTTGGGGACTGTTGCCTTAGAGCCAGCATTGGTCTGGTGATTTCTGCTTAGGACACTCTCAATTGTGTCTCCTGCAGCCACTGGAGCAGCTTTCAGACTTCTCCAGGACACGAGATCCGGGACAGATAAAGGTCCAGCTCCTTGCACTTTCATGATCTTGAGAAATAAATAAGACAGTACCAGGAGGGGATTGTGTGTGCCCTCGTGCAGGCTTATGCATGTTTCCTGCAAAGAAATTTCTGGAAGAGACTGTACTGCCTAGGCCACTGAGTTCAGACTGGGAAAGTTTGGTTCATCTCACTCTCCAGTTGCCCTGACTGCCAGAACACCTCCCCCTTGCTCCTCCCTCTCCCATTCGGAGTTTACAGAGCTGGTTACGTGAGCCCTTGCGATCTTTCCTCTCTGCCGACCTGTTGCTAAGCCTGATCGTGCTGCCGCTTTCAAGTTAGCAGCTGTATCCTCCCTTCCCAGTCCTGTCTACACATTGGTCCAACCCAGGGCTGATCGATAAGGCAGGGTAGGAGACACCAGCAGGCACTGACCTTTGTGACTGCCCGGTTTGATCCAGAGACCAGAGCCAAGTGGTCAAGAAGCGGATGATTCGTGCTGCAGTGACTCTCCTAAGCTCTAAGCTATGTCGTACCCATTTCCTCTGGGATTTTTGGCAGCCTCTCTCCCTTCCTTCTCAGCTCTGAGGTCAATAATTTTTCCTGCCAAGCTGCAAAGCTAGTTTAGGATGAATGGCATGGGAAGGTTTTATTTAACACTCTCAATTCTCTCTCCCAGTGGTCTTCCTTTGCATTTTTCCGTGCACTGTTTTTTAGGGAAGAAGAGACTTTTGAGGTCCTTACTAAGGGGGTGGTGGCAAAGGTAAGACAGCCGGTTGGTAGCTGCCGCGGTGAGCCGTGTGTTGGTGAGAAACTCAAAACCACTCCGTCTAGCACTGTGTTAACTATATTCTCCTGTTTTCTATATTTTTGATGCTCTGGCACTTGGGCTCCTGAACAGAGAAAGCCGGCCCTCCCGGAGCATTTCTGTAGGACTGAGCCACTATCCCCGTGCCCCAGTCATGCCAGGGCCAGGTACCAGACAACCAGGGACAGCCCCAATACCCTAGAACCTGCCAGAACCATCCAGACTACCCAATCCTAAGCCTGCTCAGCTGCTTAGTCTGCCTCACCCATTTCTCCCCATGAAAACCCCAATAAAAGTTCTTGTTCACACTTTCCCCTCAATCCTTCTGCCTTCCGACCGCCCCCGGTGCTTCCCAGTGTGGCCTTGCATGCAGTGTCGCGGGAGTGATAAACTGTCTTTTCGGTGGCTGCCATCTCCCAATCTGCTGGCCTCCTCACCATATCTGAACAAAAACAAAATCCCGGGGTACATATTAAAATAAGCAAAGGAGATAAATGTAACAGTACCAGGAGGGGAGTGTGTGCCCTCATGCAGACGTATGCATGTTTCCCTGCAAAGAAATTTCTGGAAGAAATTTCCAGAAGAAATTCTCTGAGTGGCTGTTTTACCCTTTGATAGAGATAGAAGTCTTCTAAAGTTTTACAGGAAAGCCAGTCCTGTGCCTTCCCTGTGGCAATGGTGGCAGCAGCTCCTGTTCTGGGGGTCTGCCCATCGGGTGGTTACATTATCAATCCAGAGCTCAGGCAGAGAAGATCCCCTGTTGTTTAATAGCCAGAGTCTCGGACAGTAGAGGGAGGACGTTGAGGCCCATCTTTCTATGGACAAAGACCTGGCCCAAGAGATCAGAGACATAACTTAATGACTGAGTCGTATTGAGTAACCTGCATAATTTGAGTCAATCCAATTGCTACTTCCTGGGTACCTCCGTGCATGCCAGACGTCATGTGGCGGGGAGTGGTGAGCGGGGAGGCTTGGAGGAGACAAACCACGAAGGACATGAGAGGCCATGCCGAGGATTAGTTTTACTCTATCCTCGGGGCATGAAGGAGTCAGGGTGAGTTTTAAAAAGAGAAGGACATGACAAGGTTTATGTTTCAAGAGCTAATCCCGACTGCTGGGCACAAAATCAATCGGAGGAAGAAAATAGGCTGTGGTGTGACACAGAGAGAAGCCAACGTAGAATTGAAAGAGGAGCAACAAGGTGGCCTAGGTGAGGTTCATGGAGTTGCTACCGTGAGAGAGAATTGGACACACATGAGAAATACTTAGGAGGTGAATTTGGCAGCACTTGGGAAGAATTGCATATGGTGGCCCAGTTCACAGGCCATGCCCTGGCTGTGGCTGGGGGAGTTTGGTAGATGTTGGGGTCATTCACTGAGACAAGGAAACTGACCAAGTAGGTTCCCTCCTTCTCTGAGCCTTCCTTTCTTCTGTAGTTCCTTCCAACTTCTTTGTCTAGATTTCTGCTTCCCAGACAGAAAACTTCTCTGCAAGCAGTCGGAGGCCAAAAAGGGGGAAGGGAAGTTAACACTAACAGGCCCCGATGGAGGTCAGCCTCTGAGCATCTTCCCAGCCTGGCATTCAGCAGAGGACGGAGCACCGGTGGGTCTTGGTCAGAGCTGGGAAGAAACCACCCCTGAGAACCACCCTGTGTGCTCCCCAGGAGAAGCAGTGGTCCGCTCTTCCACACCTTAGCCCAAGCCCCACGGCCACTCAGCCCCTTAGAAGCAACTGAAGAGAAGATGAAGATGCAACTGTATGCAAGATGTATTTAGGTCAAACTCCTACAGGGAAGAATTGAGCAAAATAATAATTTTAAAAAAGGACAGAAGCCAAAACCACTATTCTGTTCTTATAAAGCCCATCCTAGGAATTCCATGCATGCCAGATCTTAGAAGGTCTCCAGTCCCGGCTCCCACACCTCCCAGCTGAAGCTGATTCACGGGCAGGAGCCGGGTGCTCTGCACTGCAGCCCTTCAGCCACAATCAACCCCTGGATGGCGACGGACCAGGTGCCTGCATGCCACCAGGTACATGCGTCAGGGACAGTGCTGTGAAGGGTAGGACCTTGGGCATCCTCCTTGAGAGCTGGTCCTTGATTTGAGCATTTGATCGAGGTGGCATGTAGGGGAGACAGACACTCTGATTCTGTTGCATCCATGGCCGGCGTGACCATAGTTGCCACTCCTGGAGAAATTTTCTGAGTCCAGTGGCTCTTTTTTTCTTAAGGCATCCAAACAGGTATAAATTTCCATCAAAAATGCAGGTGGACAAAATGTAAAAGCCATTCATTTTTATTGTGAACCTCCATTCTGCTGGGATTGTAGAAGTTCAACCTTCCAGTTTGGGGTTCTTGCCCTCTCCTGGGGTTTGTGACTATGTTCCACAGCACTTGGGTAGTAATGCCAAGACTTTAGAGAAGGTACCCAGTCGTCACAGGTGTCCCTGAGGTACCTAGGATCTGTGTGGTCCACATCCTTCAGTTTACATATGTCCCCACTGAGAAGGACCTTGTCCCTTCAGGGCCATCAGCCATCCTGACCATCTCTAAGTCAGGCTTGAGGACCCAGGAATCATTCAGGTGCTTCAGTGTCCTGCAGGGGTGCTGTCTGTGGCCCTGGATACCTGGACCTATCATACAGATGTCCCCTCTGGACTCTCACGCAGGATGTGGGGTCCGACCACATCTTGGGGACACACCAACACCTTGCTGTCTCCATTTTCCCTCTCTCACTCTTCACCTCCTTCCCCACCTCCCAACCAACAACCTGCTGGGAGAAAGCCCTCTCTCCATAAATAGTGCTATTTTCCAGGGTGTCTAACAGTAGCACCAGGTATTTTGCCTTCACCCTGTCACATTCTTCCTCTCAGGTCATGAGCCCAGGCCTCACTGTCTTCCAAGAGAAGGGAAGGGAAGAAAGAGGAAAATACTTGAAAGAAAATTAGTTATAATTGCCAAAACATTATTTTTTCACAGACTTCTCCCTAATAAGTCTTGTGTCCCTGCAGAGAAGGGGGAAACAGGGCTCTGCCCAAACTGAGTCTCCCTGGTTAATGGCTGTCCCACTCACACTGCCTGGCTCCACAGTGAGACTTTCCTGGGACCTCTTGGGACAGCAAGAGGAGCCTGGACACCGGGCAGAATTCTGTCCTCCTTCCCCAGCTGGGTGCCTGCCCCTCCTCTCCTTCCTTGCTGTGGGTTCACAGTTCTCCCTGGAGTCAGTCTCTGCACTGGCCCCGCCCCTTGGCCATTTGCTGGATACTGGGGACCCTTGGTTTCAGCCGCTCAGCTAGAGGTGACCCCACCTGATGGCCTGTGACACCTGCCATCTCCAGGAAGAGCGTCGGTTCTTTTAGAAATTTCCAGTCTGGCATGGAGGGGTTAAAAACCACCCTCCATGCCCTTCTCTTTCTAGATATTTTCCTGGGAATCAGGAACTAATCCGGCCCATAGCCTCTAACAGTCTGCATTCTGCTGACAGCCCTGGATCTGCTGGAGGCATTTGTGTTCTGTGGGACCCTCGCCCAGGCATCCCAAGGGGTGTACCCTGAGCCCCGGCATCCCAGACGCACACCATTCTACCTGGCTCCCCACTGCCTCAATGGTGTGGGTCTCTGTCTCCCCTGAGGATCAGTCCCTGGTGCAGACATACTCTGCTGGAGGGTGAGCATGACATACTCAGCCAAGTGGGTGAGTCCCCACACTGAAGGGTAGGACTCTCTGTCTGCAAAACCAGGGGTGCAAGAAATTAACCCTTATTGCTCTCAAATGGGATAAATTCAAGGTTCCTGCCTGCTTCCCTTGGAGGTGTGTCCTCTGGGGACAGGTGGGGAGGAAAGAGGGAAATACTCCCACAGAAAATGTGCATTATTCATAGTGCAAAATTAGTGTCTACCAACTACCCTAAGCTCCTGTTTCTCGGGAGGCAGCTGATAATCACCTTCCAGGTTTGCGCTTAGTAGGGGAGAGAGAGGCGGAAACTGCCTCTTCCGTACCCAGCAATGAATATGAAACAGGCACACGCCACCATTGCACTTTGTACTGACCACATGACAGTTCCCTTACTCCGACAGCATGGAACTTCCATGGGGAAACAAATATGCTGACTCCTCCACCCAGCTTACTTCCTGTCTTGGTAGCTGTGGGAGTGACCACTTCCTTCCGCATCTTCCTCCTATCCCTCCTCCTTTCCTGGGGAAGAACTGCCCCTCCCACATCCTATGTGCTCCCTGGAGAGCTGCCCTCACAGGAACCCATGGCCACCTCCAATGCCCGGTGGCTGTCTGTGAGGTGGACGCATAGCCCAGGCTGGGCCAATCAGATCCTGTCTCCTTGGGATTTGACTTTGAGTGATGGCACAAGGAAGAGTAGGCGGGTGGAGCCAAGTCACCCGAAAGTAATACCCTAAAAGAGAAAGTCCACAGATTCCTGCCCCTATGAGCTTTACAGCTGCCATTTCCATCCTTCCCAATGTCTGGTTGGTCAACTCATTCTGTTGTAAGAAGCGAGTGTCTCCAGAGAGCATAGGAATTCGGCCACCTTGAGCAATCAACCTGTTCCATGGCTACTTCGCTGGCTTAAACTAGTCCCTGACAGACCCTAGCAGCCTGTAGATGAACTCAGGTGAACTTTCCTCATTACCACACTAAAGCCTCACCCAGGGAGGAGCTATAGCTTCATTACCATAATATGAGACCCAAGTGCATGATGAACTAACCACACATGCATAAGTGAGACTATGCCCCTACCTGATAGCACATCTTTTTGCTTCTCTACTGCACCATAAAAACCCCATTCCACTTTCCCGGGGGAGACACTACTTTGGAGAATATCACCAGTGCTATCCTCAGTTGCTGCAAATGATTGGAACTCCTACTGCTTAAGACCTGCTTTCTGTGGAGAGTCACGTGTTACTCACCAGGTGAACGAGCCCTGATCTTTTGAGTAATCCTATGAGCTCCCAGTGTTTTGCAAATACATGCCCATTTTTTGCTTAAGCTGGTCAGAATCAGTCTCTGTGGCCTGTAACTAGGAACCCTAGCTTGTATCCTCTGGTTATTGGGTGCCCTCTGGTTTCCAATTTCTCTTATGGCCAAGTAGCAGCAGGGTGAGTCATGGGTTGCCAAGAAATCCTCTAGGATACTGTCCTGTGGGTGTGTGGGAAACAAGCTGACACAGGCAGGCTGCAGGCTGGAGCTCAGGCCCGGGGTGGGGAACTATTAAGGGGGA
This sequence comes from Lepilemur ruficaudatus, assembly GCA_963574885.1. Classification (NCBI taxonomy): domain Eukaryota; kingdom Metazoa; phylum Chordata; class Mammalia; order Primates; family Lepilemuridae; genus Lepilemur; species Lepilemur ruficaudatus. The sequence goes on along the minus strand of CAUYRT010032532.1, from coordinate 45,885 downwards.
CACCCTTGGATGCCTTCAGAGTGATGGAGTCTGTTAGTCCAGGGCCTCCCAAGCCTGAAGTGTCTCTGTGTGAGAATCCATTCTGACTTTCCCAGTCTCTGCTCTGTCTAGCTCACCCTCTACTCAGAGCCTCGGTGAACCAGCATGGGGACCCCAAGTATACTATACAGGAAGAGCTAGAATTCTGAAGACACCAGAGCTGGCTGCAAGACCTGCTTCTACTGAGAAGGAGCAGCTTGGAGCAGGGGCGAAATTTTGGCAACCTGTTTTCCAACTTTGGAATCTGCATGATTATATTACAGTAGTGATTTTCAACCCTAGATACTCATTAAAATAATCTGCCATTTAAAAAGAAAGCTGCTGCTATGTGTATGGGGCCAATGACGTCAGAACTTCTGGTGGGTAAAGCAACAAGTAGCCAGGACTCAGAGTCGCTACGTTAGAGCTTCCCAGCAATTGAACACATGCGAGCCCTGATCCCATAGCACTTGCAGGAAAAGGCATGGGCTCTGTGTCCTGGCCCCTGGGACAAATTTGCTGGCTCCCATCTCTGACCTTCTCTTTTGAGTCTGCTTGCTCTTGTTTGGGGTCCTCTGCCACTGTCCTGAACCTTTGCTTCTGATTCCCCCCTATTCTAAATGAAGCTTTGCTAAGATGGTTTGGGTGACTTCACTCTGTCAGCTGATTTCAGACCTTGATTCCACGCTTGGCAGCCCCCAGGTCAGCTTCATTCCTTCCAGGTGTCTGTGCCCGGCTCCTAGGACCCCACGTGGATATTATTCCCTGGACCCTGCTTGTCCACCAGAAGAACTTGGAAACTTGAGACATGCCCAAGCTGAAGGGTTATCAGAAGCGGTAAGTTACATAAGAGCAGAGGCGGAAGATTATAAACAGCAAATTGCCTGTTATGACACTTCCTGCTAAGCTACCCTAGAGTAGCGTGTGCGTTCTGCAAGACTGAACTCAAAGGAAAGTTTGTAGTACGTTTAGTCCTGGAAGACAAAAGCAAAGCTGGTATCAATTGAAGAGGCTGTGGACTGAGACTGCTGGGGTTTGAATCTCAGCTCCCGCATTTGCTATGACCCTTGGGTGTAACCCATCAACACCTGAACTTCCTGATCTGTAAGATAAGGATGCCAATGCTAGGCTTATCATGAGATGAAACGAGATAATACACATAGAGGCAGAGCACAGGGTACGTAGTTAGGTGTTCGTAAGGGTCAACTACTTAGTGGCTTTTGACTCTCTCCTGAACTCGGCTTCTCTGCCACAGCCCAAGCCAGGTGTCTTCTCCCCCTTCAGACACCTCATTGTCATGTTTGTCGGGGCTTCCTTCTGGACCACGTCCCACTGACTGTGGGTCCCACCGTCCTGTGGGTCCCACCGTGTGTTTCCTGAACCTCGGGAGCCAGTGCCACCCGTTCCACGACACTCTGCGCCAGAGGTGGCACCTCGCTTACTTTGGACGTCATGGAGCGGGTTTATCAAGAGTTTTTGAGTGCCCTGTGCAGAATAACAGCAAAACTACACCTTCCTGGACTTCTCTCTGTAAAACGTGGATTATTCAATGTTTCTGAGTCTTAAGGAGACAAGCACAGGGGGTTGGAAGCATTATTTTCCTCAGGCTCTGACCTGAGCCCACGGGGCCTTTGCCCCATGCATGAGCCTCAGCAGCTGCTCCCAGGACCAGGGATGATACCCGGTCCTTCCTTAGGCATGTCACCAATGCAGCTCAGGGGCCAGGCTGGTCAGACAGTTTTGCAATAATTTCCATTCGGGCTCAACCAGTCACCAGGAATCAGCTTGGAAAACTGAAAATCCTCTATGTTCAGCCCAGAGCCTCACCCTCACCCCCCTCACTTTCTGTTCCCTGGAACCCTGTTTCATTTCCAGAAAGTGCTCTTATGCCACACCCAGACAGGCTGTTCTCTGATTTGTTTCTTTGGTGCTACGGGGGATCATTAACGGCTCTGCAATTACCAGAACTTACTGACTTAGGAAACATTTGCCACAACTGAATGCACGTTGGTCCCCTGCAGAACAGCGCTGGAGTGGGGGTCCGTTAAAGACAGGCGGGAAGTGGCCCCGGAGGCCCCTCCCTCTCCCCCGGGCTGCTCCGACAGTCCCCGCCCTCAGTGCCTTTTGCACCAAGTCAGATGATGAGAAGTTAATCTTCCTCTCCTGGAGCAGCTTCACTTCTTTTTTGGTGTTCCCTGTCCTGCTTCCCCAGAGGGAGCCAGAAGGACCCCAGAGTCCTTCTCCATGAACTCTGCGGTCACCAGCTGTGCGCATCCCGGCCCCTCGGTGAGTGCTGCTGGGAGACAGAGGGAGAGAAAGCGGGGCAGGAAGCAGAGGGGAAGTCTGCGGGGCGGGGGTCCCAGCGTGGAGTCCCACTGCCCTGATTGCTCGTTAGTGCCAAGGCAGCCCGCATGCTTTAGATAAGCGTTCAGGTTATCGGACGGGGAGGCAGTTCCCTCCTCACCTCCAGCCTTGGCTCCCCCAGGGCCTGTCCCGTCCAGTCACTGACACAACAGAGGGAATGTGCCCTGAGCACTCACCTGAGAATAAATGACAATGGAACGGGAAGAGTTGGAAGGCTGGATGTTCTGAGAGTTCGTGTGGGTGGCGTGACGATCCTGTTTGCTTCATCTTGACTCAGGGGCTGGTCTCTGATGAATCAAGAACACAAATATTTGTGTTCCGGTTTCCCAGCATTGAGATTTCTTTTGCCAGAAGCCCTTTCTGAACGGAAGCAAAGGCGGAGAGAGAGAGAGGGAAGCAGAGAGAGAGAAGTAACTTTGGCTAGACAGCCAGCATGCCCTGGGAACTTCAGGAACTTTATTTTGTTCCTCACAAGCCAATGAAACACACACTTCTGTTCCCATTTTACAGATGAGGACTCTGAGGCCCAGAGAAGTAAAGTCACAGTAACCCATCTGGAGGTCTCTCTAGCTAGGCCTTCAGCTCTGGCCCCAGCACGCTGTCCAGCCTACTTTGGCCACATAAAAATAACAGGGGGGACTGAGTGGCACCCTCTGTTCTTGCCGCTACCCACCGCAGGGGTAAAGGGCCCCTCGCATTGGGGCCCAGCCCAGGTGTCTGGGGACAGAGGCTGCCCATGACCCCAATGGGCTCTCCGGTGGTTCCCGGCTGCTGGCCCCAGCCCAGCCCGCTTCTGCTCAGCCTGCTGGCACAGTCCCCGCAGCCTCTTCTGAGAGCGTGGGAGACACCAGAAGGGGAACTCACCTCACCTCGTCTCAGAATTCTTTCTGCCACCACCTCTCAGAAGCCAAAAAAAAAAAAAAAAAAATCTTAGGAAATAAGTTGAGACTCTATTTTCTGAAGGCTGTGGTGTCCCTCATGGGTTTGGTGTCCTTGAGGCACCGTGGGTGGGGAGTGGGGTCTGGGCATCTCCACCTTCTTCTCAGGGCTGTTCTTCCTGCCAGTTTTCTCATGGCCTCAGATCAGCACCTCAATTAAAAAGCCACCGTTCTGAGCCGTTTCTGGTGTTTGTCTGCTAGAACCTCTTAGGGACATAAACATGGGGAGGACAGTATGGCCCGTCTAGGCAGAAGTGGGGGCCACAAAAAACATTTTTGATATGAGAGAGAAAATGGCAAGTGACATCCCAGAGAGACAGAGTGTGCTGGGGTACTAGAGAGAAAGGTCACCTGGCACTGGGGAGTCTGGAAAGAGGACGAGGGTAGGGGGCATTTGAGTTCCTCCCTGGAGAGAGGGAGTTTGAGAACTAGGGGGTGGGCACTGGGGGGACCCAGGGTGAACAAAGGCACTGAGGCAAGATCACTGAGGCCATATCTGGAGAAACCGGGATGACCCCACTGGTGAGAGCCAGGTGAATAGGAATGTTAGGAAATGACCTAGGCCAGGTGGTGCCTTGGGGGCTGGAAGGAACGGAAGTCCCTGTGGGGTCCAGATGGTGTCAGGGGCAAGGGGCCTACCCCCCCCCCGACCAGGATCGCCAGCCTTGTCCCTGCTGCTCTCCCTGAGCTGTGTGTCTGCTCCTGGAGCCAGGGGCTGTCCCTGTGTGCCCAGGGCTATAGTTGCAGGTGACTTCCCTAGACAGCACAAGAGGAAGGTTCCCCCCTCCCAGGTACTATGCGACCTTGGATAAACCCTGTGGCCTCGCTAAGCTTCAGTCTCCTCATCTGCCAATGGGAGGCAATGAGACAGTGCTGAGACTCAAACAAGGAGATGCACTGGAAGTTCTTTGTAAACTGTAAAGTGCTGTAAAGTGCCGACACCTCTTTTGATCAAATCTTACTGTGAAATTACCATCCACACAGTGAGTTGATAGACTTACCTCCAACCAGAAAAGAGGGTTGGGGCACATCTTCTCGTGCCATCTCATTGTCAGGGTGTGCTGCACAAAGAATTCATCCTTCCTCCGAAAAGGGGCTCGCAAGCTTTCTTCTAGTGCTGTAGGAGTCCCATGCACAGACTTCTGCCAGCAAGAGATTCTCCTGGGGTGAAAAATGCTCCTCACATTCTGATATGCCCTGAGATGGGGCATCTCCCACCCCCATCTGAGAAACACTGCTCTGAAATATCTCTGGGCTATCCTCGTTCCTATGTATGTCTTTTAGAACCTAACAATTCAGCGCTGGGAGAATTGAGCCCAGGGCTCTTAGCATGCTGGGTCCCTACTGTTCTATTTCCATGTCCCACCTCTTTGCAGAGATGACTTGAGGATGTTTACAACAAAAGACATGTTCATAAACAATTGGGTGAACACAATAGAAATAGAAAACCGAGCACACAGAAAAGAGAAGAAAATGAGTGTGTTTGGAGAAGGGCTCGTGTGACTGGGGTCAAAGTGTCATCTCAGGCTCTGTGCTTTATACCAGCCCTGGCGAATAGGCTCTTGGGAGTCACACATTCTTATCACAAGGGAAGGACCAGCTTCCTGCTCTATGTTCTAAATTTCTTTTTTTCACGTGGGACCTCATGCAGGATCAATTTCCCAGGTGACTGTTTTTAAGCAGATGCAGAAGGTGATGGGTTGGTCCACGGTGATATAAACACAGAACTTAGACTATTTGAAGGTCATCAGCTGCGAACAGTCTTTGACACTGGCCCTGCTCTATTAGGAAATAAGGCAAGTAGGCACAACAGTAAGAACCAACGGTTTTCCCCAGTCCGCAGGGTGTTTCCTGTGCCTCTAGCTTCCCTTCCCTCCCCTCCTCCCCTCCCCTCCCCTCCCCTCCCCTCCCCTCCCCGAGGGTGTGGGCTGAGCTTGCTGGCGGAACACATGAGGCTGTAGCAGCCACAGGCCTGTGAGCTCGTTCACAGCTACACACATCTGGAGGCTACACACACGACACACGCACAAGCTTGCCATTGTCCTTACGACTGTCCCAGACTCTAGACGGGGAGACGGAAGGTGGGAGAGGTGACGTCAGTGACTATGGTGGCTGAGCTGGGGAGTGACAGAACTGCATTTGTTCAACTTCTCTTCTGCTGCTCTTCTCTGAGTTGCCCACCCAGAATCAGTCAGTCTCTCACACACATTGTTTGTCTCTCTCCTCTTTATAGTCAGCCTGTTTCTTTTTCTGCTGCTCGTTATGGATCCCTCATTCACCGAAACTCGCGGGAAGTGCTAAGGAGCCAGACCGCCCTCCAGCAGCCAGCAGTCTACCTTCCGCCAGGCTTTGATCTCCTTGGGAAAAGCACACTTCTTCCATGTGCTACCCAAGGACCAAGTAGCATCAACACATCCTTTTTCCACAGGAAGTCTAAAGTAGGATAGGCATGACGTTTCAAAAGAGTTTCAACCAGTTACAGTTAGGGATTTATTTAAAAAAAAAATCAATTAGAAAAATTCTCTGTAGTCATTAATTTGTACATTTCTTCATTTATTCCATCAGTTCTAGGAGCACTAACCACATGCTAGGGAGATAGAATTTACGGGCCTTTATGGCCTTATGGATGAGGTAGGATGATGGCATGGGTATTTTGGGCCATAGTAGATATGCTCAGGGCTTTGTAGGTGACTCTGAGGAGGGAAGACTCATCTAATCTGAGGCCGGGGTGGGATGGGATCAGGGAAGGTCTAGACAGGTGAGTGATCACTAAACAGATGAGCTGAAGCAAAACTCTTAACTGTATGTTTTAGGATCTAATGTTAAAGATTAATGAACAAATGCTCGTTTGTAACGAGAACAAAATGATCCTGCGGCCCTGTGCCAGGCTAGACCAGTAGTCCTGGTATCAGCGAGCCTGGGCCTTAGCACCGGGCTCTCCCCTGCGTGCTATGCCACGCTTCCTCCATCGCCAGTGGCGGGCCTCGCAGGCGCACACTGGGAAGGAATTAAGATGAGCATTTGCCAGTGCTCCACCCCATGGAGGAGGAAGACTGGCTTCCGTTGTCTCCAAACAGGACATGGTGCGCACCCCTGGCCACCCTTTCCAGCCAGAGCTGTCCCTGTGTCAGGGCTTCCTCCGGGGGATCCTGTCAATGTTCTTACAACAGTGTTCCTAATTGTGGGCGATTTGACTCCCAGGGGACACTTGGCAATGTCTGGAGACATTTTTGGTTGTCACATTGGGGAGGAGGGGGTGCTAGTGGCATCTAGTGGGCAGAGAGGTCAGGAATGCTGCTTGGCGTAATATAGTGCACAGGACAGACCCCCTTCCACGCACACAACACAGCAAAGAATTTTCCAGTTCCCGATGTCAGCAGTGCTGAGGTTGAGAAATTCTGTCTTAGAATGCAATGTTCCCTTGAAATGGTGCTGTCCTGCAGGTGGTAGGGGACAAACCCCTGGTTCCCGTAGAGCTCTTTCACCTCCTTGGTTAAGTATAGTCGTAGATTTTTTTTTTTTTTTTTGCTATTAGAAATGGTATTGAGTTCTTGATTTGATTTGGCTCTTAGAATATAGAATTGCTACTGACTTGTGCATATTAATTTTGTAACTTGAGATTTTACTGAATTTATTCATCAATTCTAGGAGTCTTTAGAGGACTCTCTATGGTTTTCCAGATATAAGATCATATCATCGACAAATTATCTTCATGATGTACTATTGGATTCAGTTTGCTAGCATTTTGTTGAGAATTTTTGCATCTATGTTCAGGAAGCGTATTGGTCTGCAGTTTTCTTTTTTTGTTGTGTCCTGTCCTGACTTTGGTATCGGGATGATACTGGCTTTAGATAATGAGCTAGGGAGGATTCTCTCCTTCTTGATGTTATGGAACAGTTTCAGTAGGATAGGTACCGGTTCTTCTTTGTAGGTCTGGTAGAATTTGGCTGTGAATCCATCTGGTCTGTTTTATTGGTTTTTTTGTTTTTTTTTTGAGACAGAGTCTCACTCTGTTGCCCTGGCTAGAGTGCTGTGGCATCAGCCTAGCTCACAGCAACCTCAAACTCCTGGCTCAAGCAATCCTCCTGCCTCAGCCTCCCGAGTAGCTGGGACTACAGGCACACGCCACCATGACCACCTAATTTTCTTCTATATATTTTTAGTTGTCCAGACAATTTCTTTCTGTTTTTTTAGTAGAAACAGGGTCTTGCTCTTGCTCAGGCTGGTCTCAAACTCCTGAGCTCAAAGGATCTGCCCACCTTGGCCTCCCAGAGTGCTAGGATTACAGGCATAAGCCACCGCGCCCAGCCTCATCTGCTCTGTTTTGTTGGGAGGTTGTTTATTACTGATTCAATCTCACTACTCAATATTGGTCTGTTCAGGATTTCCTCCTCTTCCTGATTCAACCTTGGGAGGTTGTGTGTTTTCACAAATTTATTCATTTCCTCTAGATTTTCTAGTTTGTATGCATAGAGGTGTTCATAGTAGTCTTAGATGATCTTTCGGCTTGTGCAGGTAGGTGGTGTTGCTGGCAATTTGGGTTGGTTGAACTTCAGACTCCTGGGTGAGTGTTCAGGTGCCAGCAGTGGTGGACTAGGTTAGGTAATCCCCAGTTCCCAGGTGCCTGGATGGAATGTTTGAGTGCGGGGAACCAGACGGAGACTACGCTGGCAAACCTGCCCTCAAGCCTCCCTGAGTTCGGGCACTGGCTATGATAGTGAACAGAGGGATAATCTGCTCTGAAAGAATTCTCAGGCAGGAGAAGGGCAGACGCACTGTGAGCCTGCCACAGGGAGGGCAGGGCCCTCCTGACAAGATTAGCAGAGGCATCCAGCTGTGGGATGCACAAGCCGCTCACACCTCCCTCTCTCAGCAGTGACCGCGGTCTCTGTCCTCCAGGGGCACCAAAGCACCCAGATTCCCAGCTCCCACCCTGATCCAGCTGCAGCAGAGGTGGTGGGGGCAGCTCAATCCACTATGTGAAGGGCCACCAGACTAGCTGTGGGCTGTGGCTGAAATGCTCCAGTGGGGGAGGTGTGATTGTGCCAGGAACTTTTCTCCAGGAAGGGTGGGGTCCTCCCAGAAGAGTCTGGTAGCTCAGGGAGAGGACTGCTAGCCCTTCTCTCCCTCAAGGGAGCCAGTAGCTTTTGTCTTTAGGGCACACAAAAGCCCTTGTGGTGGCTTTTTAGAGGGAAAGGAGTGAGCCCCCAGCTCCATGGAATCCTGGGTGTGACAGGTGCTCTGTCAGAGGTGGGGCAGCCACATGAAAGTGCCCTGGTTTAATCACCCCTGTGGAGCCCTCGCTCTTCCAAGTGGAAACAGCCACAGCAGCCTCAGTAGCAGTGGGTAGGGAAGGGGAGGAGGAGGAGAATGCCCCAAATTGCTGGAGCCCTGGTCCCCTTTGTCGTAAGGGGCCCTCTGGCGTGCTGCATTCTCTTCTCAGCTGGAAGCAGCCCACCCTGAAAGCCCAAGCTGCAGTCACAGTTTACCTTTTGAATATTTATCCTATGGAGGAAGGAGCCCATAGAGTCACAATGCTTAGTGCCCATGAGTGTCGTAAGGCTGCCCTGATCCGGAAGTGTGCTCTGAAGCTGGGCTGAAGTAAGGGATATTTAGGCATGGAGGTGGGTGTTAGAGCAGTGACTTCAACATCCTTTCCAGAACTGTCTCCGTGAGAAGCCCATAATACCCTCAGGGCTGTGCCATTGTACAGACCCTGCCCTCTGTGGTCTGGCTGGGCCTGGGACCCCACTGGGCACATCACATAGAGTGGCCTGAACTTCATATTGGTGGCCTTGTCACCTGGCCACACTAGAAATGATGCTCTCATGTTTTTCTCACCCATGACCAGGTGCACAAATGTTAGCCATAAGCATATGTTTAAAGCCCTTTGACAACATGGACACAGGAAAGCTCATAGTGATTATAAAAGCTAACATTTATTGGACAATGACCCTGTGCCAGGCACTGAATTGTGTGCTCCATGCTCCAATTTAATTTTCTCAGCCATCTGTGAGGTAGGCGCTATTGACATTTCTTTTATATAGATTAGAAAATTGAGACTTAGAAATATTAGCAATGTGCCCAAGGTTAGTAAATTATACTGCCAATAAGTTAGAGGGAAAGTCTATAATTCAAAGTTAATTTTGGTTAAACTGGGAGGAATGCAAGGGACTATTGACCCTAGAGCATTCTGTATGCAGTGCACTCATTTACCTTAGTCTGTTACATTCATTCACTCGCCCATTCATCGAGTCTACACCGAGCACAGGGGCTGCACTAGAAGCTGGGATGAGTAAGAAGAGTAAGGCACAATCTCTGAATCCTGGGAGCTGACAACCCAGCAGATGAAGTGGACAAGGAAACCATCCATTATAATAAACATGCTGTGGGGAGGCCTTTGGCGGATGGAAACACAGGTCCGTGTGAGAAGCCTACGCATTTTCTGACTTTGGGGTTGGCCCCCATCTCCTCCCCAACAATGCTGCTTCTCTACCAAGGCTTCGGGCAAGGCACCCACTCCCTTCGCATGGCCCTAGACTTCGCCTGGAGGCCCTGCTGCAGATCATAACAGAGGAAATCACTGGCCTTTGGAGTCTGGACCTAAAATCCCCAGCTGACCAACAGTTATCCCAAATCCCTGTCTCTTGCCTCAGCCTTGTCCATCTGTCCAGTTGAAATTAGGAAACACACTCAATTCCTCTTGAAATGCCCAGCAGTGTCCTTCTGTTCCCAGCAGAGGGCTGATGACATGCTCAGCTCCCATACTGATGGCCAAGACAAGAAGAAGGATGGGCAGCCCGAGAGTTCCAGCAGCAGCCTGGCCTATGGAGTCTTGGACGTCCCTCCGTGGTATCTCTGCATCTTCTTGGGCATCCAGGTAATGCCTCCCAGCAAGGACGGGGTCCAAAAGGGCTCTGCCTCAAAAGCCACATCAACACACAGCCAGGGCAGATCAGTCAACGCCAACGTCAGTTGCTGCAGTTGTCGTCTTCCATGTTGTTGCCCCTCCAGGGGACTCAAAGCTCCTCCAGTCTCTCCCCAGGGGCCTGGGGATAGGGGCAGAGAATTAGAGGAAGGGCTTTCCCTCATGCTGAGCTGACTGGTCAAATCAAGGACACTGACTGGGCCATTGTTCTCCCAGGTGGGGTCACTGGTCTGGTTAAAGGTCCGGTTCACTTGGGTGAGGCCAGGAAGGTACCGGCCACCTCTGCTTCCTTAGGGCAAGCCCTGCCAGCTCTGTAGCTGCTCTTCCTGATTCAGCTTCCACCGAAATGCCTGGCATTCTGTACCATCAAGAGATTTATTTGATAATGACAGGGAGTCAGCCCTGTCTGGTATGTTTGGTTATCCAAACTTAACATATCATGCTGGGTGTGATATGAGATGGAAAATAAAACACCAGTAGATTCTTGGCCTGGAGAATATTGTGTCCTGTATCGAACTAGCTGGTGGCAGGTCAAAGAAGCATTTATAAGAGACTATGAAGGACTGTCGGAACAATGGCAAGGGTCGTCAAAGTGCCCCTATGATACACAGGCATTTCTTCTCTGAAAACCCTCCCGTATTGTCTTCCCCAGGGGGGCAGCCAACCCCTAGGTGACCATAGTTTGTCTGTTGAACCTGTTGGGTTAAGCAAAGAACAAAATACGAGGGACTTTGTCTGTTAGTGAGAGTTCAACGTCTCCCCTGCCCCCTACACACGTCCCAGACCCCCTTACCCCACTGCCAAAGAGCAGAGCTGATCACATGGGCTAATTATTCCGGGACATTCACTGAGGGGATTAACCATGACTGGTTGAATGGTCCCTTTCAGACACTGCTCCACGTGGGAACAGGAGCCGCTACTGCCCCCTTCAAGAAGATGTGGCCATTCTTCGCCTTTGCTTTTCTACAACTTTCACTATATGGCTGGAGAGACGTGGAGCTCTCCCTCCCCAGGCGTACTGGCCCAGGTGTCTTCTGGGGGCCCAGGCCTGTGGGCAAGATGCCCTCTTGCTCTCTTCCTCTGGCATGGGGATGGGGTGTGGTCCTCTGTCCTACTGGGATATACATTTTGAGACTCAACTTTGCCTTGGGGTGGATGGGGGTTGGAAAAGCAAGCCTGTGCAGTGCATGGATATTTTTTTTTAGGTTTAATTTTCTTAAGAAAAATCACCCTTTCCAGTGGTTTAATTTTGCTCACACTGGGATTGGGGATCAAAGTCACAACTCGATAAGAGCATAATCTACCTTGCTTTGCTTTCTTTGTGTGTAGCTCTCGCTCAGTGTTGTGGGCTGGAGGGGTGTTTGGGACAAGGCAAGATTAGGTATTCTGGGTCTTGTGGCCGAATTCCATCATAATGACACCTAATGGCAATTCTTCTCTGAGCAACCCCTGGTGGCCAGCGAGCTTTTTGTTTTCTTTCTTCTTTCTTTCCCTTCCTCCTAGCCTCCCTCTCCCTACATCCCCACCAAATTCTTCCATTTTTTACTGTCTCTGTGGACTGAGCAGCTAACTTTCATAAAACAAGGCAAAGTAAGCCTGCCCGTCCTGGTTTGATCTATGCCATATTCTTGCAGGATCAGGTGGATAAACTGTACAGTAACCTGCAATGGTGCATTTGCTACTCCTGATGGTGGCAAATCACAGTGATTCTATCAGCACCAGAAACTCAAGGCCCTGTGGAAATGCTGGCAGAGGCGTGACCTAAGGTGTCAGAGAACAGGTTGGATTGGAGCAAAGGAGAGAAGCAGGTGGCTTCACGCGTCTTTGTTCTCAGAATGTTGGGCTCAGTCGCCAGATTTCTGTAAGGACTGGAGCCACATACTAGCCGTTGGTGTAGCTCAGACAAAACTGGCCACACCCATGAATGTCCTCCAGACCTGGCCAGCCTTTCAGCTCTAGGACAAGAGCGTGTGACATGGTGGCCCATTCCTAAATTGATTACTTGCTCCTGTATTAATTGATCAATCAATCCATCTGTGATCCTTATCGAATTTATCCTCTTTGTAGCCAAGGCTGCTGCCAGGATTCAGCCCTGCCCTGAACTCAGGGTCTAATTCTTTCCTGTCCAGGGGAACTCAGTCTTTGGCCAGTCACTCTAAGCTGTTGCTCAGGCCTTCCTTGTCAACGATCTGCTCTCAGAGTGTGCCTCATTTGATGACGAGCCTCCTGCTTTGTTCTTGCTCTTAAAGCCCCACCTTGGTTCCTGTTATACCCTCCTGTGCTTGTGTCCCTGCCTTGGTTTCTTCCCCAGGACATCAGTTCCCAACACCAGGGCCTTCCCTCGAGACCAGGCTCTCTGTTTGGGTCCCTACTTCTCACTGCCAGGCCTTTCCAGTCCCCCTGCCTGCCTGGGTCTCTGCCTGTTGCTCATGGTCAGGTGCCTCTGAGGGCAGAGACAGAACTCTTGCCTCTGCCGGTGGGACATCCCCTGTCAAGTTTGGGTACACTCTCAGTTGTGCAGCCGCAGTGTCACATATCCAGCCACTCTTGCTCTCTGCCCACAGCACTTCCTCACTGCCCTGGGGGGAATCGTGGCGGTGCCACTGATCCTGGCCAAAGACCTGTGCCTGCAGCACGACCCCCTGACCCAGAGCTACCTCATCAGCACCATCTTCTTCGTCTCTGGCATCTGCACTCTCCTGCAAGTGTGTTTAGGGGTCAGGTAGGTGAAACCTCTCCCCGTGGGTTCTGACTGTCACCTGCCAGGGTGTCAGCAAGGGTTGATGGCTGGTAGCTGGAGAGATGGGTTAGGAAGCTGAGGTGGTGTGATCGAGAGAGCACAGGGATAGGAGTCAGAGCTGGGTGCAAGTTCCAGCTCCGTTACTTATCTATGTTAGCTAGGATTCTTGATGGAAAGTAACGCAAATCCAGATTAGCTTAAGCAAAAATTTATTCTTTATTAACTTATAAGGTCAAGCCAAGAGAAAGGCAGTGGTGTGTCCATGCCTCGGGAGCATGATGAACCAGGGCTCCAACGCTTCTGGGACTCTCTCTAGCTCTGGTCTCTACTCAGGCCTGCCCCTGATATTCGTGAGACCCTTGGCAAGAGTACAAATAGAGACCCACCTGCTCCACGTCTAAACTTGGAAAGTGATAAACAAAGCTGACAAACTCTGACGTGAAACATGTCCTCATCATCCAGCCCAGAAGGCCAAGTGTGAATTTAGAATTCTCTAACCCCCTGGACTTCTGCTTTGGGATATGGCACCCTGGGGAGGTCCAGCTGCAGCCTGTGGCCTCCTCCCTTTGCTCCTCCCTTTAAGCTTTGCTCCCAGTCACAAATGGTCTCATGCACATGGATGTGGACACCCCAACCTGCACATCCAAGTTCCATTTCCCGCCCCCATGACAATGTACTCCCCACACAGCTGCCCCACACTGCTGGTGGTTGCCATCCTTTAGGCCCGGGGTGTGCACACACCTGCACCATTGTCCGCCCTCAGCTGGGTGGACCTGCAGAAGATGCCCAAGTAGCCTCTGAAAGAAACCCAGGGCCCTTTGGGCAGAGAATTTTAAAGACTCAAAGGGGAAGGGGACATACATTTCAGGTGAACACATCCTCTTGGCCCTGTAGACCCCTCCCAAGGAGCCAGAGTGGGCCTTCTAAGGCATAGGGCTAAGCGTAGTGGTCTCTCTTCTCCTGGTTGTAGGGCGGACTGTCTCTTCGTTACTTGGCCAGTGCAGACAGACTTCCAGCATGTGGGTATTAGTCAGCGTTCCCCAGAGAAGCAAAACCAATAGGATATGTAGATACATTAAATGTAAGAGGAGATTTATGATAGGAATTGGCTCACATGGTTATGGAGGTCAAGAAGTCCCTTGATCTGCTGTCTGCAAGTTGGAGAAGCAGGAGAGCTGGTGGTATAATTCAGACTGAGTCCAAAGGCCTGGATATAAGGTGGGGTAGGGGCTGGGAGGTCAATGGTATAAGCCCTTATTGAGTCCAAGGCTTGAGAATCAGGAGCACCAATGTCTGAGGGCAGAAGAAGATGGACATCCCAGGTCAAGGAGAGAGAGAGAGAGAGAGAGAGAGAGAGAGGGAGAGAGAGAGAGAGAGAGAGAGAGAGAGAGAGAGAGAGAGTGAGAATGTGCCCTTCCTCTGCCTTTTTGTTTTATTTGAGTCCTCAATGGATTGGATAATGCCCACTGCATTAGTGATGGTGATTTTTACTCAGTCTACTGATTCAAATGATAATCTCTTCCAGAGACACCCTCACAGATACACTGCATAATGTTTTACCAGCTATCTGGGCAGGCCTTAGCCCAGTCACGTTGACACATAAAATCAACCGTTGCAATAAGACTGCAGACAGGGCGAACATTTACCAGCGAAAAGCAAGTGAGTGCTGTTCTGGCTAGGCACTCACAGCAAAATTCCAGGGAAGAGCTCTGATTGGCTCAGCTTAAGCCAGATGCCCAGCCCTGGACCTGCCAAGGCAACAAATCTGGCAACTCCCATTTAGGAAAGTTTCCTAGTGAAACAGAGAAGATGAGTTCTGTTCTGGGTAGAAAAGACAACAGACACTCACTGAACCAGCTACGTGGTTTGGGACTTGTAAAATAAAGCTGATGAGTATATGTGCCCCTGCTCCCTTACAGTGTCACTGAGATGATAAATGGGCATAATCATTGGAATCACTTTTTTTGTTTTTAACCATCAAGTCCTTTGCATTCACATGTGGGCTGCTAAAATTAGCCTGAGTAAAATGTAGTCCCAACACTCTGGCCTGGGCACAATTGTGAAGTCTGGGAAATGTGTCTTTGGAGTCCTTCCCCTCCTCATTTCCATACAACCTCTCTTTTCTCATTCTCTGCCACCCCTCTTTGCTCCACGTCAACACCCTAGAACCCCGCACAGTGGCTTCTTTGGGTTACCACTTTCTCAAGAAATTCCTCTCTGTGGGTTTTCTGGACCTTTCCTGTTCACTTCCTTCACCCCAAACCTATTAGTCCAGTGCCTCTTTCCAATGTGATTTTAAGAAGTCCAAAGCCTTATGTATCATTCTTCCCTGCTCTCTGGAAGCTGGAAGGATTTGTTTTATTACTCCAATGTTGTGAATTTTCAATTATGTCTCATGGTCTGAGTTTATTTCCATCCATTGTACTTTGTACTCAATAGGTCCTTTCAATATGCAAATGCTTGTCCCTCAGTTTCTTTGAGTTTCTTTCTGGAACTCTTATTATTCACATGTTGGATTCCCTGGACTAGTCCTCTAATTTCCTTATCCTTTCTTTCCTATTTGCATCTCTTTGTGTTCTTGCTCTTTTGGGGGGATGAAACTACAACAATTTTATCTTCTACCCCTTCTACTGAGTTTATTTCTGCTATAATGCTTTAAGAGCTCTTTTTGGTTTCTGAATATTCCTTTTTATGCATCTTATTCTTGTTTTCTGAATGCAAACTCTTCTTATCTTTCAAAGATATAAGTGTGAGTGATTTTTTTTTAAGTTATCACCTCCTTGCAGGAGAAGTTATTTTTATCTGTCTCTTTATTTGGGTCACCATGATCCATATTCCCTCGATTGTCTGGTGATCCTTATATATCTGCTCGTATTTAAGAGTGGGTGCCTAAAAGTGTGACTGGAAGTTCTGAGCCTGCGAGTGAGTCTTGTTCACCTTGGGCTTCACTGTAGCATGGTATGCAGCAACGCCCCACAAGCCCACTGCAGAAGTCACAATTCACCTTGTCATCTTCAAATGATACAATGATCTAGCAGGGGACGCCCACATTTCAGCATCTTTATGCTTTTTCTCTCATACCGCTGCATTTTCAGTCTATTGCCTGCAAGGTAAAGGCCTGGCTGAAGTATTCTGGAAGCTGAATGGGAAAGTGAGCTGGAGATTTTCGTGTTCAGCACGCATACGTTAAATGAATTACCCCAGCATTCGCTATGGAGTCTCCTCTTCCAACTGCCTGATTTCTGGCAGCCTAGAGACCTTGTGTTTTGCCTTTTCCAGAGAATAAACTCCTAGTCCTCTGCCAAGATGGGGGAAGCACCTGGCTGGTGCTTAAAAAGGACTCCAAACCTGTTTTAGCTCCACATTTCTCCCTACGCTGAGAACCAATTCCTGAGACTGTGCATTTTCCAGAATAGTGCCTTTTACCTTTGGCTAGCAGAGGATTCTGCTTCCCCAGGGCTGTTGAATCAGTTACCACTCTCCATCTGCTTTTCAGCTTCCAAAATTTTGTTGCAATTATCTCCTGCTTCCTTCTCTTTATCCTTGAGATTTATGCTTCTAAAATATATTTCAGTGTCAATTTAGTGGAGTTTTAAGAGGGGGCAAGTGTACAACCTGACATTTTTATCTAGAAATCAATGTTTTTCTTATTTTACAAGGAAATTAATGCCTATAAAGAATATTAAAACTTTGTCTTTATTAATCGCTGTAAACATTTTTAATGTGTCTTTAATTTTGAGTAAGGTATTTTTGCCATACGAAAGGTTTTATATTTCTATGTTAAAATTGATCACTTTTGGCCTTTCAAGCTTAGTCTATTTTTAGGCTTAGAAATTCTTTCTATGTCTAAATAGATAAGATAAATATTACCTTATTAAAAAGTACTATGTTACTTAGATTTTTTTAATTTAACCATTGAGTTCACCTGAAATTTATTTAGGTGTATGTTGTGAAGTGAGGTTTTAAATTTATTTGTATTTCTCTCCAAAAGGCAATTTCCTCAACATCATCTGTTGAATAAATACCCATTTCTCATCGAGAATCATGCCCCTCCCCACCACCTACCCCCATCCGTGGAAAATTTGTCTTCCATGAAACTGGTCCCTGGTGCCAAAAAGGTTGGGGACTGCTGTTGTAGAAAATTCTTTCCCAAGTCTTCACAGCAGGGAAAGCTGTGGGAAACACTTCTTGTTGCAGGATTTTGTGCAGACCTGAGGTTGGCTGACCTCTTGTTCCAGCTGCTGGTTTCTCAGTCTATGCTAAAGAGTCCTTGAGTTTGTAGTTCTTCTTTGGACAGTGTGGTTTTGTAAAGACCACTTACTTCCTTCATCACGAACAGTTTCAAGCACTTTGCACTTTATTCTCTCCACCCATTTATACTTCTTGTAACGTGACTGCAAATTTCACAATTCTGGGATTCCCTGTAAGTTCCCCTTTCCTTCTTGTCTTATGAGCCAAGACTGTTGTCTGGGAAAGAATGTTGACCATCGTGGACCCTGGACGGCCTGCGTCAGCACCATCTGGAGTGCTTGTTAACACGTTCTTTTCTGAGCTCTCTCACAGACCTACTCAAAGGTCAGAATCTCTCAGCGTTCTGGAAATGTTAACAGAATCCCCAGTGATTCTCATGGACATGAATGTTAGGGACTCAAGAGAGACTAGGATAGGAGGGTGAGTCAGATGACGGCCTCCTGTTTCTTGTGGCAGCGTAGCCATGGACTTGGGGAGATAATTGATGAGCTCACCTGCCCAGTTCTGGTTTGGAAGGTAAAGCATGTGGGACGCAGTCAAGAATATACTCCTCAGTCGTCCTCATCACTGATGTAATTAGTGGCAATTACGCCTGAACCTTGGGTTTTGCTTTGGAGAGCTGTGGCACGTTTGTGCATTCCCCAGGGGTTCTAATGAAATTTGGAAGAGGCATATCTGACATGTTTAATCACTCTCCAAGTTACCCTGAGAGCATCCCCACTGTCCCCTGTCATTTATCAGGCCTTGCCGACCTCTTTGAGACACGCGCATCCAACCAGGGAAGTCCAGTAGGTTTCACTTTGTGTCTTCTCAGAGGCTGTCCAGCTCCAAGTGGGCTTATTTGCATTAGATTTGCTCATCCCTCATCCCTCTAGAGTGGGGAGAAACAAGGGGAAACTGCTGGTGACAAAGTGGTGAAGAGGAAAACCCCAGGTTGACTCCATGATTCACTTTAAGTGAGGTGGGGCTGCGGCCTGAACACTGGGGCCCCACTTCTAGTCTCCCTGGGCCCAGCCTGGAACCCCATCTGTTCCTCTTTCCTGTGTGGTAATAACAGTAAGGTGATGCATGTACGGGCACTGCATGGCCTGCAAAACATGTGATTCTCATAACACCATTTGAGGCACGTATGATTATTAGGTTTATTTATTTATTTATTTTTTTGAGACAGAGTCTCGCTCTCTCGCCCGGGCTAGAGTACTGTGGCATCAGCCTAGCTCACAGCAACCTCAAACTCCTGGGCTCAAGCGATTCTCCTGCCTCAGCCTCCCAAGTAGCTGGGACTATAGGCATGCGCCACCATGCCCGGCTAATTTTTTTCTATGTATTTTTAGTTGGCCAATTGATTTCTTTCTATTTTTAGTAGAGACGGGGTCTCGGCTGGTTTCAAACTCCTGAGCTTGAGCGATCCTCCCGCTTCAGCCTCCCAGAGTGCTAGGATTACAGGCATGAGCCACCGCGCCCAGCCGATGATTAGGTTTATTGTACAGAGGAGGAAGCTCAGGCATCTTAGTCTGCTCAGGCTGCTGTAACAAAATACAACAGGTGGCTTAAACAGAAATTTATCACTCCTAGTTCTGGAGGCTGGAAGCCCAAATCAGAGTGCCAGCATTGTTGGGGGCTCCAGTGAGGGCTCTCTGCTGGTTTGCAGACAGCCGCCTTCTCACTGTGTCCTCACATGGCAGGGGTAGGGAGAGGGAGTGAGAATCTCTTCCATTATGGGGGCCTCACCCTCATGACCTCATCTAAACCTAATCACCTCCTGAAGGCCCCATCTCCAAATACCATCTTCTTGGGGGATAGGGCTTCAACATATGAATTGTGTGTGTGTGTGTGTGTGTGTGTGTGTGTGTGTTTGGGGGGTACACAAACATTTGGTCCATAGAACTACGTGACTGGTACTTGTCACGGGGAGGTAAGCAGTTTTGGTGTGTTGGTAAATGGAGGCAGTGTGGCAGATATCCCATTCTGGGAGCAACTCAGTGTACTTGTCTTTTAAGAGGAAGGTTTCTTGTAGGTCAGGGAATCCCTGGACCTTCAGTAATGGGAAGGCCTGAATGCAGTCAGTCTACTATAGGCACAGCTTCCACCCTCAATGCTCTGGCATCATTGGCTGAACCCTGAAATCGGAGGTCCTAGTAGCCTTTACTCTAATGCCTCAAGATTGCCTGCTATGAGTGGGCAGTGAGAGTCACTCGTAGTTCTTGCCCTCAAAGAGATGAGAGTCTCAAAAGTAGAATCAGATATATGCATAAATAATTACAAAACAATGTAGGAGGTGTAATAATACTGTTAAAGTCTAAGTGATGTGGTAGCAAGAGAAAGAGGTAGTTAACTTTGCCTAGGAAATCAGAGAGGCCATGACACTGAGAACCAGTTGGAGGTGGGGGCCAGGGTAGGGAAAAGCCATTGAAGACAGAGGGACACTCATATGTGCCGAGCACCTACTACATTTCTGGCATGATGGGTACCATGGTGAATAAAGTCAGACAACATCAGGTCAAACATCCCTTCCTCATCCCCATCAACCTAAGCTAGGACAGTCCTCCCTGTTACATGCTTGCAAAGCACCGTCTAACTTCCTTCCACAGCACTTAATCACAGTTTGCAGTGACACATTTGTCTCCTTCACTAGAGAGGAAGCTTCTGTCTGCAGTGATTATATCTTTGCTCTTCCCTCATGCCTGAAATGTAGTGTGCGCCTCCCAGATGGTGGGGCAGGCTGATGTGCACGCTAGAAAGGGTGGGGCTTCTTGCCCAGTTGCCCCCTGCTCACCAAATCCATATCACTCCCTCTCTCTTGCAAAGGAGTACACAGGAGCTCAGAGAGAAGGGTGGAGACGTAAGTTCTCAATACTTCCAAAAAGTTAGATCTTCTCATTGTATGGGCCAAAATAGACCACAAAATGTCCCATCTTATTATCAGCATAAATTTTTTAAATACTTTGTCCTTACAGCAAACACACTGCTGCAATTTGACCCCTGACTCACACTCTCTGATCAGGCGGTCTGTGACTTCCTGCTGAACCCCGGCTGACACTTCCCAAAGTCAGTTCCCTCAAGCACGAAGAATGCGCTGTCACCCCACCCCACCGTGAAGGGAGCTCGAGATAATGCTATGAAAGCACCACACAGCTTTAAAATACTCTATAAACTTATCCCCAAGGACACATTTCTGTGGCTTTGCCAGGCCAAAAACATAGTCTTCTCAGACTTAAGATACATTCCTGAGGCTCTGGGTCTTGACATTTTTCCTCTTCTAAGAGACCGTGCAAGGCATTGTGGTAAAGGAAAATGGTGTTTTCTCTTCTTCAGGTGTGAGCATAAAGACGGATGGTACAGGGTAGAGGGAAGGAGGGATGGTACACGGTGGATGGGGAGAGTCTGCCCATGTTTTGCACGGGATGCTGTAGGGATGACAGTGGAAATTTGCACCCAGATCCCAGTGCATCTGTCCCCAGACCAGCCCTTCTGTGGTGGTTGCTCCAGGCTGGGTGTAACAAGGTGGGGTGGGCAGCGGATGGAAGGAATGGATAGAAAATGAAACTGGGGGAAACTGAGTGTAGAGTGGTAGGTCCTTGCTGTATCATAACATATTTGTAAGCCCCTCAAGTCCTATTTGGAACAAGATGAGGTATGAACACATAGCTAATGTCCCAGCAGTTGTGGGACATTACGAAAGCACTTCTTCCAAATCAAATGTAACAAAATAAAAAGGAAATGAAGAACAGGGGAGAGAGAAAGGGAGAGAGAGAGCAAGGGCTGAAATAGACCCAACAACAATTCTAGAAAGATAATCCTCAACAGTGTTTAGTAGATGAAATAAAAGCAGCTCCATCCCAATTAACACATGTTGTGACACCACATGAAGAGAGCCAGGCATCAAAAGTTAACCCTTAAATATTAGTATCTAGATAGATACTGTCTACTCTAAGGGCTAGGACAGAAGAAATCACGACAGCGGAAGAGGAGGAAAACAAGCTGTGAACCGCTGAAGGGCTGAGTGGGTGCTGCAGACCAAGGGGTGCTCATGCGGAGATGCCTTAGACCATGCCAACCGCACGAAAGAAAACCAGGAGCATGAAAACAAAGCTTAGAGAACCGGCCTGCAAGAGATGGGAAATGCCAAACAACAGTAAAAATGGTCCGTGTTGCAATAGCAGCTATTTAGATAGAACATTCAAGAAAATGTCCTATGTGAACTACCTTCTCAGGAAGTACCCACACATCCCAGGGAATAATAAAATAATGAAAATTACTGCTTTTTACTGAGCTCTTACATGCCCTAGACATGGGGTTAAGCATCTGCATATATTTAATCCTTACAGCACCTTTCTGGGGGAGCACTAGTATCTCTATTTTATCAAAGAGGACACTGAGGCTTGTGGCAGTTGGGCAACATGCCTAGGTCACACAGATGCTAAGAGGTGGACGCAGATCGAAACTCGCCTTCTTCAGCATCACAGAGCAGTGAGAAACCCAGATATGAGTGAGGAGAGCCCAGCGTGCATCGTGATTCTGCCACCAGGGAACTCTATGACCTTGGTCCCCACATCCTTTATTTAAAAGATGATAAAAAGGCCAGGCTAGGTAAGTTTCAAAGTGCTCTTCCAGGCCAAAAATACTGTTGAGTTTTTCTAATCAACAGTCAAGAGACATGTAAGTCAGAAGGCACGCAGAGAATAGCAGTAATGCCATCATACCTACGTGCAAATTTTACAAATAGGGGTTGCCATCATGGTAGCAGATGAAATCAATTATAAAATAAAAAAGAGCACTGAGATGTGATCAAGGTCACCATAGAAGGTAAGTGCTATAGAAGACAGGAAGCCTGGTAATGAAACCGAGTGCACATATCCCAAACTTGTAACAGAAAAGTGCATAAAAGAAAAACTAGCAGAAATGTAAGAAATATAAATCTATCTATGTATCTATCTATCAAGAATGGTAGTTAAAGACTGTGTCAAGACTTTGAAAATATGACTGGTTAAGAAACAAAAGGGTACAGATAAGATGTTCTGGGAAAGAAATGGGAATGCCTAACAAAACGGGGTGGAGAAGGGGGAGGAGTGAATGGAAAATGAAATCGGAAGGCTGAGTGTAGAATAATGAAGGAAGAATTTATTGATACAATGTGTGATCCTAAAGATAGGATATGGTATTACATTGAAGCAAATAAATGGGAAGAAACCTATCTTGCTCTTGAACATAAAAAATATTTAGCAATTATAAAAAGGCAGAAAGCCCATATATCACATTATCCCAACCACATATAATAATCTTCAAAGAAAGTAACATAAATGAGTTACAAAAATGCTCAACTATTTGAAAAATTTGGAATATTTCTTTATATAATTTCTGGGTTGGGAACAAATTGCTGCATACAATAACAGAAAATATTTTTTTAAATGAAAATAAAGCTCACTATCCTAAGTAAAGAATCGTTGTAAATCGATTTGACAGTATCCGAATTCTGTGTAATGAGTAGATAGTTCATAGACAAGGAAAAACAGACATAAAATCACATGAATGAATGCACATCATTCATGGCCTAATGAAATGCAAATTAACACTTGTTAAGGTTTCATTACATGCCTATAAAACTAGGAAAAAAGTCCAAAATGATAAAACCCAACATTGGCAGGTTTTTAGTGGCACCAGGTTCAGCGCTGGAGGGTTGGAAATGAAAAATAACGAATCCCTGCCCTTGTGGAGCCCAGTAATAAAGAGATGTCTAAGATGACGGAGGCACACTGACAGGGTGGATGGGTTTGCCTTCAACCCCAAGTCCTTTAGGGCCAGTGGCAGGCCAGTGCTAGAGGACCTCGCGGTAACTGCATCCTTTCTCCTCCTGCCAGGCTGCCCATTCTCCAGGGGGCGACATTTGCTTTTTTGGCACCCACTCAGGCCATGCTCTCCCTTCCTGACTGGAAGTGCCCTGAGTGGACACTCAATGCCAGCCAGGTGAACACCAGCTCCCCAGAATTCATTGAGGAATGGCAGAAGAGGATCCGAGAGGTAACGGGGGAGAGGGCAGGTGGGAGGAGGAGAGGGGTACACAACAGGGACTCCTGGGTGGATTTATTTGTTCAACATTCATTATCCAACTCCCTGCCAGGCAAGATCCTGGGCTTTAAGATACTGCTATTGATCAGACAGACAAGGATGCTGCCCCATGGAGCTAATGCTCTAGTGTGTGCATGTGGTGGGGTACAGTGGGAGGGAGAGAGATATACCCGAACAAGTAAACGGAAAAGGCAAATTTCAGGGAGTTGTAAGTGCAATGAAGAAAATAAAACAGGGTGATGAGCAAGAGAGGGAGTGGGCTGCTGGGGTGGAAAAGATGGAGAGAGAAATGGGTGTTCTTGGAAACACACTCTCATATTTCAAGGAGGAAGAGCTCAAGCATTTCTCCAGCCAGTCTGGGGAGGCAGAGAGGGCAGGGGGTAGTACTCCTGTTTTATATTAATTCATCAAACATCATTCATTGAACACCTGGCAAGTGCCAAGCATTGATCGTGCTAAGTGCTGGACCTATATCACGGTGTTGGTGATGATGATGATGATGATGAAGATGATGGTGATGATGGTAGTAGGAACAGATCATGGTTACTAAGCTCTTAGAGTTTTCCAGACAGTCTGCTGCAAGTTTTTCATAGATGAACAAGCACCATATTGACAAATGTCCATAACAGGCTCAGGTTAATGGGAAAACCAACATGCAGGACTAGAGCTTGGCACCATTCTGTTGGGAGGGGGCTGCTGCCTGCTTAGTCTGTCTACTTGGACCACTGTGTCCCTGTGCTCATCTACCATGAAGCCTGACTCTTGCTGAATTCAATTGTATCATTAGGGAGGGGAGCTGGTGGCCTTGAAGCAGGCTGTGAACTTTGGCAGTGTTCCAGGTTGCCTTTTCTAGATAGTGGAGAAGGAAGTCAGCACACCCAGGACTCTTGGCAGAGAGATCAGCCACGTCTTCAGGGTCAGCAGACCCAATAGCTTCTGGAGTCCAACATCCTCACCCAAAGTGGGTGAGTGGAGGGGTGGCTCTTGGGTGGGGTGCAGTTGTAGGTGGTATTGTATAAGAGAGCGAGGGTCACTTGAGATCTTCAGGGAGCCCAACCGTCTACCTCCCAGATCAACCTGAAACACCTAGGCCTGCAGCATCTGTGTGTGGGCTGGCCCAGAGCTATGCCAGGGACCACCTGCTCTGGAGCAAAGGTAGCACTACACAGCACCACGTGGGGATGGGCTCAGCACACTGTAGCTGGCTCAGGCATGAATACAGCCCTCATTTGTTACCTTCGCACCAACTCCCCCAAGATCACTGGAATTGGATGAAGGATGTTCCTGAACTGAGGGCCACGGACCTAGAGCAGGATGGGCTCCCTAGATATCTCTGGGAGTCAAGCTAACAAGCCTTAGACCAGCCAGGGCCCATCCTGCAACCCACCCTGACCCACGTTCAGTGTCCTCATAGCCTCATTGCTGCAACAATTGTTACTCCCTGTATGTGAAATATAAAGGAGGAAGATGGAAGATGGAGGAAACAATAGTGAGATTCCTATTCCTACTTATATTTGACCAGTGAGAAGGAGCAGAGTCTACAAAACATCTCAGTGTGTAATACTACTACTCTACGCTTGATAATATTAATATTGCTCTAGTTTTACTTTTCCCCCTTGCCTCCAAAGTTTGAACTGATACCTTTTCAAACGAATTTTTAAGTCTAACAAGCCTATGGAAATGAACACTGTAAATTTCCACCATGTAACCCGGCTCAAGAAACAGGACATTACCAAGACCCCAGACGCCCCCTCGCACCTCCTTCCATTCACCTCACCCGCAAGAGTAACCACTATCCTGACTTCTAACACCACAGATTGGTTTTGCCTATCCATGAACTTTGCATGTGGAGCCACGCAGTACATGCTCAGTTGTGTCTGACTTCTTTCAGTCAACATTACATTTGCAGGATTCTTCCATATTGTCATGTGTAGTGGTAGATTATTTATTCCCTTTGCTGAATAATATTCCATTATATAAACATACAGCAATTTATTTATGTATCCTGTATTATCCAAACTACGATTTTAAGGGTGGTATTCAGTTATTTGCTGTTGTAAATAGTGCTGCTATGAGCATTTGTGTACTTGTCCTGAGGTGAACATACATATGTCCTTCCATTGAATATACACCTAGCAGTGGAATCACTGGGTCCCAGGGTGTGCGTGTGTCCGCCTTCGGTAAGCACCACCCAATAACGTTGCCCAAGTGGAGTTTCCAATTTATGCTCCTACCAGCAGTGTAGGTGAGCTCCAGTTCTTTTACATTCTCACCAACATTTAACATTTTCTTTCTTTTTTTTTTATTTTAGCCATCCTGGTAGTAAACTTGTATCACTTTTATGATGTTATTGAGTGATTTAGAGGGAACTATAATTGTTCCTCCTCAATTGTAGTTCTACTTGACCTCGTTGGGTCATTTTCCCTGTGCTTACCACGTTAACTGGTGACTGAAGTTCAATATCCTGACATGGACTTCATTAGATATCATCGCTTCCATGATTTTCTTTTCATCGAGTATCATGTAAATGATCTGTGAACTCATAATTAGACCATGAACCATCGCGGTCTCACATAAAAGTTCAAGCAGCAGACCACGTCCTGAAGTGCCAGCATCACGTTAGCAACTGGCTGCAGTCACAGGGCTCTCTCTCTCCTCGTTCAATGCAGCCAAGTACACTCTGGCTCCAGTTTTATTAAGACAACACCGTTAGATGTGTTCCAGTTTGGTAGAATCAACTCTGATGCCAGCACCTTCCATCCCAGACTGAAGATAGATCTAGAAATATTGTTAAGAAATAATTTTATTACCAACTTATTTTAAATGTAAAAGGTAAAAGTAGCATCATTTGGTACAGGAATTTGTCTGCTGGCTCCAGCTCTTTCTGCTACTGTCTTTCTTTTTCCCACTGGGAGTCCTTGGCCCCTTCCCTTGCTCTTATCAGAGGAGGGTTTTTTGAGTCCTTCTCTGCTGTCCTTCAAATAGTGGGCAACAAAAGCAACACTGTGAAACCTCTTCATGTGTCCTTCCCCAAGGTACTTTCAAATGACTTAATACATGCATTGTAACTGGGCATCTTGAAAATCCCAGACTTTCCAATCAGCCCATAAATATCATCAGGGTTCCAACAAGTGAAATTAGATGGATTTATATTATTCCTACCTTAGGAAGGCAATCAAATCCCTAGTCCTGGAAAAATAGGGTTTCCTTGCCTCCTTATTTCTCCACCTATCCCTTGGATAATGCTTGCTCTTGTGCCCCTTGTACCCTAGAAAGGCAGCCCTTTATGCTTTTGTCACCAGCATTTTGTTGGTTTAAGCACAGATTCCAAGTTTTAAAAAATTTTACTCTTTTGGGGAAATGATATGAAATGTGAGAAGATCACTTGATATTGTATTGGTTGGTCCACTCTTGCCTGGGTCATGCCGTGAGAAGTGATCCACGAGGTGCCGATATGGAAGTTGGTGGGAAGTCTGGGTTGCCAGTCTTTTTACAGTAATCTGGGCCAGATCTTCAGTTGCCAAATAGGCAAAGCTCAAACCAGAAACACTGTCAATACCAGTTTAAAAAAATCTTTAAATTTCCCATG
The DNA here is from genome assembly GCA_963574885.1 of Lepilemur ruficaudatus. Classification (NCBI taxonomy): domain Eukaryota; kingdom Metazoa; phylum Chordata; class Mammalia; order Primates; family Lepilemuridae; genus Lepilemur; species Lepilemur ruficaudatus. Next base: position 18,991 of record CAUYRT010032532.1, on the reverse strand, counting down.
TTCTGTGATGTGTCCAGTACAGGCAGCCTGCAGCTCTGTGAAGGGCCGTATCCCCTCAAAGTATATTCTCCCACCCAAGGCACACGAGCCCGCTGCTGTTGGCAATCTGGACCATTCTGGGCAACACAAGTGGCTTCAGATGGAGATGGGGATCATGCTGTTTGTGAGCCCACATGGACATGGCTTGTGGCCCAACGTGTCATCCCGTGGACTGTAGTGACTACATTCAAAGTCATACTTCTCTCCTTTTTTTCAAGACTAAGGAACGTCCAACATGAACAGCCAATATACGAGATTTGACCATGAAGTCCTGTCCACAAAAAGGGGGAAATTTAAATAGAGCCTTCTGTGATTCACTTGCCAGATTAAACAGTCAGTCCATTGGCTATGGCCCAAGAATCTCTATAATTCTACAGGGAATAATGGCGGGCAGTATTCACATGTGCACAATCCCAACTTTGCACATAAGTTGGTCCACTGGCCTGATTTAGACTTGCCATACTTCTTCCATCGGGGTCCTTCTGTTGGCTGGCAGAGTGTCACACACTTCCAGGCCCAACTTTCTCAGTTAATTGAGTAGCACCTTCAGTAAGACGCCAACTAGTGCTTCTGAATTCAAAGATTCACACAATGGGACCCAAGTCTCCCATTGGTGTTAGATTGTCCCGTAAGGTTTTGTCTGCTCTAGAGGCAGGGACTACCACGTGCTCATGGATCCTACAAAGCCTCCTGGGTAGTTGTCTTTTCTTTTCCTGAATATAACCATTTCCCTTTCATCAGCAAATTTTGTTGATCAGGTCATTCTTCATTTGAATGTCTTTCTTACATCACTCAAAACATAATTGTAATCTCTGATCTTAGAGTTATTTGGAGCCAGCCAGTAGTGGTCTAATCCCAACCCAAATAGTGCCCAGTAGTGGATTTCTCAGTAATGTTCTTTCTTTCTTTTTTTTTTTTTTTTTTGAGACAGAGTCTCGCTCTGTTGCCCAGGCTAGAGTGCCGTGGCATCAGCCTAGCCCACAGCAACCTCAAACTCCTGGGCTCAAGCAATCCTTCTGCCTCAGCCTCCCAAGTAGCTGAGGCTACAGGCATGCGCCACCATGCCCAGCTAATTTTTTGTATGTATTTTTAGTTGGCCAATTAATTTCTTTCTATTTTTAGTAGAGACGGGGTCTCGCTCTTGCTCATCTGGTTTCGAACTCCTGACCTTGAGCGATCCACCCGCCTTGGCCTCCCAGAGTGCTAGGATTACAGGCGTGAGCCACCGCGCCCAGCCTTAATAATGTTCTTTCAAAGGGAGAGTGATTAAGCAGCTACCTCAGGCCACACCTGCACCCAAAGCCCCGTGGCAGTGTGACACCTGGCTTCTGCAGGGCCAGTCCTCACTCAGTGTAGACTCCTTTGCCTATGCTTCCGATAGCTCAGGAGCCGTGCCTGTGAGGCTGCAATAGACCAGCCTGAGCCCAAACTTGTGAATTTCAGCCAAAAACTTCTGCCACTCTTCTTTACTTTGAAAAACAGCCCTGTCATGTGCCCGTACTCTGACATACAGTCCAAAAGTACACCCGATGTGGGTGGACTTAATAATATCATCAAATCTCTGTGCTTCCTTTTTATCTCGGGATGGACCCAAAATTTAGAAGGGTCTTTAATCTTTAAAGAACTGTTCCGCCGGGCGCGGTGGCTCACGCCTGTAATCCTAGCACTCTGGGAAGCCGAGGCGGGTGGATAGCTCAAGGTAAGGAGTTCAAGACCAGCCTGAGCAAGAGCGAGACCCCGTCTCTACTATAAATAGAAAGAAATTAATTGGACAACTAAAAATATATGTAAAAAATTAGCCGGGCATGGTGGCAAATGCCTGTAGTCCCAGCTACTCAGGAGGCTGAGGCAGAAGGATCACTTGAGCCCAGGAGTTTGAGGTTGCTGTGAGCTAGGCTGATGCAAGGGCACTCTAGCCCGGGCAACAGAGTGAGACTCTGTCTCAAAAAAAAAAAAAAAATGGGTGGAACATCTCAGAAAGAACAATAACTACGTTACTGGAAAACTTAACCATCTGCGGACATGATTTCTAGCGCCGTGCCAAGCCACATTGGAGCCCAAGGTAAAAGGAAAAACCAGAAAGGCTGATCCTGTCTTTTTTTGTTTGTTTGTTTTTTGAGACAGAGTCTCACTCTGTTGCCGGGGCTAGAGTGCCATGGTGTCAGCCTAGCTCACAGCAACCTCAAACTCCTGGGCCCAAGCGATCCTCCTGCCTCAGCCTCCCGAGTAGCTGGGACTACAGGCATGCGCCACCATGCCTGGCTAATTTTTTCTATATATTTTTAGTTGGCCAATTAATTTCTTTCTATTATTAGTAGAGAGGGGGTCTCGCTCTTTCTCAGGCTGGTTTCGAACTCCTGACCTTGAACGATCCGCCCATCTTGGCCTCCCAGAGTGCTAGGATTACAGGCGTGAGCCACCGCGCCCAGCTGATCCTGTCTTTATTGAAAATTGTGATATTCTGTTCATCGTGGATTTTTGTATAAATTTTGATTTCTTAAAACATTTCATTAAAATCTTATTTATTTGGATTACTGAATTTTGGAATGTACCTGAGGTGGGTGCTTCCCTTGACTCCCTCTGACCCCTCTCCTGACTCTTTCCGACACGCAATCCACACCATACCATTAATTCCTCATCATAAGACTCTGAGCAGGTACTACTATTATCACCACTTCAGAGCTGAGGAAACTGAGGCACAGAGAGGTTCCACGGTGCCCAACGTCCCAAAGCAGGTAGGAGAACAATCTGGGTTTGAACCCTGTGTTTGTTAGTTTTTGGGTTCGGAGCCTGCCGCGTCAAGCACTACCATAAAAGTACTTAGGACTTAGGTTTTGAGTCAAGGAATCAAAAGATTCAGGAGTCAGTCCCGCCTCTGCCCCAGTCTCTTCTGAGCTGTCTGCTTTCTCTGACTCAGTTTCCCTGCGTGGAACTGGACTTGAGTATCCTCGCTGTCCCTGCGTGTCTCCCAACACAGTTGGCTTGATTTCTCTTTCCTGACTCAGCAGTAGCACAAGCCGGGAGTGAGGAGGAGTAGATGCTCACCAGGATTCCTGCACCAGCTGGGAGCTCAGGGACCCAGGAGGGAGTGGGACCTAGTGGGGAGAGTCAGGGGACCCCAGTGAGTGCTCCCTCCTTACCCAAAAAACCCCCTTGCCCAGTTTTTGGGCAGCTGCCAGACTTTTATTCTGAAGCCGAGGCCACAACCTATGAGGTAATCTTTGGAGCTTCGTTTGGGGGCGGAATCCTATTGGCCGGCTGGCGAAGCCCCGCCCAGGGTTCCCGGGGCCCCGCCTCCCCAGAAGCCCATAAAAGCGCAGTCCGCCGCTTGGGCAGCCAGAGGACACCTGCATCTGCCACCGGGACTGGGAGCAGGTGAGGCGCACGGGGCGGGGGGCAGGACTCCAGATGTGCTGGGGGAGGGGTGATCTTGGAGACCTGGGTCCCCGGAGGGGGTGGGGGGCGCTAGTTTGCAGGGCAGAGCATGGACATTTTCCCCAAAAAAGGACCCAAACGGCGAAGTTTGACGGTCTGCAAAGCAGGTACCAACCAGCGTGGCTGCCTGGGGTGGTAAGTTCCAGGGACAGGCCACTAGCGGGGAGCAGGTGCGAGTCCTAGTTGCGACCTCTCTGTGTCGCCCCTCTCGCCTTTCTGCACCCCCCCCCGGCCCGGGGGAAGAGACTCACAGAGGAAAGAAAGCTGTGTGGGGGTGGGGGACCCAGGAAGAGACAGGCAAGTTTGCTTCAGCACCGAGGACAGCTCCCCGCCGACCGCGGGGAACCGTCGCTATTTATTTCAGCACCGGGGGCCCCGGACAGCGCCGCTCGGGGAAGAGAACCGCGACCTGTTTCAGCACCCGGGCTCCGGACAGCTCCTGGCCCGGTCCGTTTGGGCGCCAGAACCCGGGACGGCTCCCCGGGGAACTCTTGGGAGCCCTTTTAACCCCGATTTGGGTGGCAGGGGGCAAGGGAGAGAATAGGATGGCTTGAGGAGCCTGGCTTTTCTGGACGCTTGCCCCTCATGTCACGAATTTTTTTAATGAATTGTTTTCCAGATAAGCAGGAGAGATAAAAGCGCACATGGAAGTCTGCCACTGTCGACAGGTAAGATGGACAATTGGGAGAATAGGTGTCAGGCCAGGATGACATTACTGTGCCCTTTCCGGACTTCTTGAGAAACACTGTTGCCAACTGTTTTACGCACCTCCCCCGTCGTGCCATCTTCAACCCTAGGACATTTGAGAAAACTGAGGCCCGGAGGAGGGCAGGGAAATAACTATCCCAAGTGCTCTCCGCCAAAGGGTGAAGCTGTAAGTCGACCGCGCATCAGTCCAGCTCCAAATGCCATGTCCCCGACGTGCCCGGGTGGGCGTCGGGCCATTGGAGACGGGACCCTGCCTCTCTCCAGAAGAACCAGGAGCGGAGACAGGACGTGGTACGGAAGCAGGAAGCCCAGATGCTGCAGCTTGGCTCAGGTGAGCAGAAAGGGTTGGGCCAGGGTCTCAGACGTGGGGCAGATAACGGTCCAGAACACCAGAGCGGTTGTGGTCTGGTGCTGTGTGGAAGACTAGTGATTTTGTTGTTCTGATACACTATGACAACAAGTCACAGCCGGCCTCACCGCGCAGACTCCTGGCGACCTTCCCCTGAAGCGGACAAGCCAGTGGGTGGGGGTGGACGGGTTGGGGAGGAATCGCTTCCCCCAGGGAGGTGGGCAGGCTGAGGCCATGGGACACAGGCAGGGGCAGTGGGGGGACTCCAACAAGGGCACCCCATGAACATACAGCCGCGTGTGCGCATGGTGCTGGCCGCCCCAGGCCTGCAGGTACAAAATACCTGACTCCAAACCCACGGCCCTTAACCACTCCTGACGCTTTCCCGGGGGAATTGGAGCGAATGGCATTGAAGGCCTTCCCCAGACCAGTGTCCTGAGGGTACTTTTCAAGAAAAATTCCAGAAAATGATTTTTTTTCTCTCCTCCACCCATCGGTTTCATGGATTAATCGCAGGACAAGTGTGAACTTGTGTCATCATCAAAAGCCACCCCCAGTTCTCTGCAGCACCTGAATCAAGTCACAGACTCCGCGGGGAACTCGTTCCAGCCCCAGGACCGTGGCTTTTGCTGCAGCTTGGAATTCACTCCCCCGCCCCCAACCCAAGCTCCCAGGGCCGACCCGAATTTCTTACCCAAGTTTTGTTTCATCAAAGGGGGACATCCCGTTTGCCCCATCGGTCCCCCTGTGAAGTCTACATTTGCGTTCTCAGAGACCCGGCGTTCTGGGTCAGCTGCACACGGTGCATTAATTTTCACGCGATCTGTTTCCATGTGTGCCTCCCTGTCACACCATGAGCTCTGCGAGGGCAGTTTGTATTTTCACGGTTGTGTCCCCAGCACCCAGCCCAGGGCCCAGTACACAGTAGGCACTCACTAAACATGGGCTGAATCAATCAATGCCTCCAAGAATAAACCAATAAGTCAATCGATAAATGAATGGATGGCTTCAACACGCACGTGAAGATCCTTTTAGGTCTCCCCCGCAGAGATACCATACGGCGATCGCTGCTGCAGGTGTTTATTGGGAGTATAATTGAATCTGTGGACACTCGAGGGCCAGCCAGCCAACTAATAGCCCTGGGAGAGAGCCAGGCTCATTTAATTAGCAATTATGAGGCATTGATTCCTCATTAGCTCCGGCAACCCCCGTCTCCCGCCTCAGCTCCAGACAAATGAAATCTTTCTCTCTCCCAGGAGTACTGCCTCAGTGGGTCCATTAACAAGCTGAGAAAATAAGATTATGAGACACCTAAATGCCAGAGGTGCTTCACGAATGGGGTGGGCAGAGAGAGGTCCGACGTCTGGGTTAAGTCTAATTGTGGGACATTGTCTGGTATATTTAGAATCGCCCTCCGGGAATGGGAGAGCGCTCAGAAAGGAAAAGGCACAAAGATATCAGTTTTGGGGGACCCTGGGGTAAGAAGGGGTAAGAAGGGATTGTGCCTTGGGTGTCTCACAATCACCCGAAATTAATCAGCTCAAAGTAAACACCCAATCCACCCACTCCCCACCGTGCCCCTCTGCCCATGTCCCCATCAATGTGGCAGCACCTTAGCCAGGCACGGTGGCACATGCCTGGAGTTCCAGCTACTCAGGAGGCTGAGGCAAGAGGATTGCTTGAGTCCAGGAGTTCAAGACCAGCCTGGAAGATACAGCCAGATCCTGTCTCTAAAAAAAACAATTTAAAAATTTAAAAAATGTGGCAGCCCCCCCACATCCCAAAGACCCTCCCCTCCTCATGCCTCCCACGGTCCCCAAGGCAAGTCATTCTGCTTAAATCCATCCTCTCCCCTAGAGCCCTCCCTCCTCCGTGGCCTGTGTGTCCTGACCTCCTCGTGGCCTCTCCCGTCCCAGCCCAAACACACACAGTGAGGGGACTTTCTAGCACACAAATCTGATCAAATCCCACTCCTGCCTTTGACCCTTCCAAGACTCCCCACGGCTGCAGGATAAAATTCAAACATCCTCACACAGCCTTCGTGGTCTGGCCCCTGCCTGCTGGGAGTATTTGCTTGTCACGATCCCACCAGTGACACCCAACCCCTAACCCGGCCAGGACTACCTGTTGCTTCGATTCTCCCATTTCAGTGTGAGGAGGATGCCCCTGAGAGGCCCAGAGGGAATGCAGATTCCCAGGACCCTCCACGTTGCAATATATAGGTACAGGAGGGGCAGACCCAGGAACCTGCATTAGGACCTGCTTCCCCACTGGTTCTTATAAAGCCACACCCACCTTTTATTTCTCCCAAAGGCTCCTGGGAGGGTCCTCATTCATCTCTCCAGTTTCACCTGTGTGCCCCTCCCCATGCCCAGCTTAGGGCTGCAACCCAGTGAGTATTCACTTTGGGAATAAATGCCTGTGTCTGAGCCCTGTCACCTTCATCGGGCTCAAAATCAAGGAGGACACACACACCCACGAAGATGAACCATCACACACAGAGGGCCAGCCAATCCGCCACCCAGCCCTGGACATCCCAAGGACCGAGCTTGCAGCTGCATGCCCAGGGGCCACAGAAAGTAAAAAGGTGAAAGCAATTCCATCCTTGTCCTCCTGGGCTTTGCTGCTATAGCTGGTTAACTTGACAGAGGAACACGTGATGCCTTATGTCCTGCTGTCTTGTTGGAAAAAAGGGAGAGACATATCCTCTCCTACCCTGCTAATACTGCAATTAAATTCTGATGTTAACCACTCAGAGTTAGTGTCAGAATCCACAGGTTCACCAGGTGTGGTGGTTCACGCCTATAATCCCAGTGCTTTGGAGGCTAAAGCAGGAGGGTCACTTCAGGTTAGCAATTTGAGACCAGCCTGGACAACACAGCAAGACCCCATTTCTAAAAAAAATCTTAAAATTAGCTGGGTATGGTGGTGTACACCAATAGTCTCAGCTCCTAAGTGAGGCTGCAGTGAGCTATGATGACACCACTGCACTCCAGCCTGGATGACAGAATGAGATTCTGTCTCAAAAAAAAAAAAAGATCCACAGGTTAAAGTCACAATCCCCAACAAGATTGCCCTCACTTCAGACACTAGAGACACCAGTGACAAGTTCAGGAGTCCTTAGGACACCCACACTTCTAACCAACTGGCTACAACTTCAGGGTTTTGCACAAACTTCCACAGGTTTGGTCATTGATAAGGTATGACTCAAAAATCTCAGAAAAGTGCTATACTGATTATAAAGGATCAACTTTATACTTACTTACAAATCGGGACTAGAGAAATGAAGGGACATATAAGGTGAGGGTTAGACCTCCCATGTCCTGGGGAATCCTGGGGAATCAAGACGTGTCACCTTCCTGACATGTCATTGTGTTCACCAACCAGGAAGCTCTGCTGAACCTTGAAGTCCACAGTTTTTATTGGAGTTTCATTACATAAGCATGATTGACTCATTGGCAGCGAGATTAAACTCCATCTCCAATGCCTTTCCATTCCTGGCAGTCAGAAGGTTGGGCTGATATTATGTGGCTCAAAGCCCAAACCCTTTAATCACATTCTATTAATAGCATGACCGGCCCCTATCCTGAGTCATCTGGCATAAATTCAGGCGTGGTCCAAGCCCCCCTTGTAAATAACAAAGACATTTTTATCACTCAGGAAATTCCAAGGGTTCAGAAACTCCCTTCCAGGGACCCAGGACAGAGACCAGATAAATTCTTAATCACACAACATATTCCATGAGAATCAACAGGTGTTTGTTTTCAAGAGATTGAGGTCACCATAGCAATTGAACATGGAGACGGGCTCTCAAGGACTCCAGTTTGACCCAAATGAATCTGAACGGAAACCAATAAAGCCAAGCACATTTGTCTATGATGCAACATTCACGGTCATGGCTTCTCTGCTTTGGGGTTGGTACAAAAATGGCAACAATGAAGAAAAATGAGGAGGAAGAGGAGAAGGGGGGAAAGTCTATCCCTGAAGTATGTGGTTGAGGTGACATCAGCCCATTTGTAAAGACCGTAAGCCAATGCATGCCACTTCTGGTTTTCTGGGCAGAATTACCCGTTCGAAACTGAGTCCACCTGCTGTACTCCCGTAGGTAAATGGGCACCATCTTCTCCTTCGTCTTGTAGGCCAGTGGTATCTGAGACAGCTCACCCCTTAAATTCACCTTCAGAAACCTGTTCTCTCCCCAGCCCCAACAGACACGTTAGACATCTCATCTAAAGACACAAGCTACTGAGCTACCCTACTATATTTAGTCAGGGTCCAATTATCTTAATTTACGATTTAACGAAAGCAGAGTCTAAGAACAAGGACCCGGGGAGTGGTTTATTTGGGAGATGATCCCAGAAAATAGGAGTGAGGGGATTGGAAAAAATGAGTCAATGAGGAAGGGAATGCCAACATACAGGATCATGGTCAAGCTGCTCTAACCGAGACTCAAAGCAACAGTGGCTTAAACAACATGGAAGTTTATTTGCTTCCGTTTGACGCAGCAATTCCATGCCTGGGTTTACATAGAAGAGTCATGAATGACTATTTTCTACAGAAAGAAGTGTACAGAGTCATTCACAATGGCTTTATTCGTAATAGGTGGAAACTAACTGGGGACGAGATAAACACTCAGGGAGAAAAGGCAAAAAGCCATGATGCATACATAGGGTTAGGGTTAGGGTTAGGGTTAGGGTTAGGGTTAGGCACAGATGACTGAAAAAGTCATGCCGAGCAAAAGAAGTTGGACACAAAAGAGAATGTGCAACACGATTCCACTTATACAACACTTGGTAATTGTTGCTAGAAATCAGAAGGTTGGGTGCCTCTCGGTTGGCCAGGAGTGAACCAAAGGGAACTGTCCCGGGTGCTGAAGTTTTCTCCCTCTTGATTAGGGCGATGCGTTTGTGGATGTCTACGATGAACAGAACTCTTCGATCTGTACACTTAAGGTCTACACATTGGACTATATGAAAAATTAAGCTCAACTTTTAAGTAAAAAAAACACTTTTACTTTGTGTCACACGACAATCTGGATGTATGCAATTCAGAGACGGTTTGGCACTCCATCAAGACAGAGCCCAGGCACCTTCTAGATCATTGTTCCTCCATGCTCAGTGTTTTACACTCATCCACATGGTCCAATGTGGTGCGCCATTTATTGAGATGTTGTCTTTGCTTTGGGGGGCCAGAAGGGCTCAGCTAAAAATTGGGGGTTCTAGTGCTGAGACAGAGAAAAAAAACAGTTGTTGAGGACAGCGATTGATCTCTCCTACAGAGAGCTCAAACAGCTGGAAATATGTTGTTCACATCTTCCCAGCCAGTTTCCAGACGAGACCTCCTGGGAGGCCGTACCCCGGGCTTGATGTTTTGCAATGGAGACATACATTCCTGACAAGGGAAAGCATACGAATGTACAATATGGCCGAGCTGGGAGGCAGAACGACCTGGCTGCGGATTCAACACTCCAGAGAGACAGACAAGGGCAGGATAAACAAGGCGGGCAGCGCAGCCCACCACAGATGCGACACCGTTACAAAAACGACATGTACTTCTGGGAAGATGAGGGGTTTAAAACTACGGAGCTATCCACTTAGGGAAAGTTACAGGAATGAGATGGCTCAGAGACTCGTGGACAGCACAGGAGATCTTGTCCTTGAGGCACAATTTGGGTTGAAAGTTAAAATAGGCTAGCCTTGGTCCCTGGTGGATGCTTTGCATCATAATAAGCTATTCGGGGATGGCCAGGGCCAGAGACCCGCTTGCAATGTCCTCAGCACCAGGCAAAGTGGATGCAAGAACAATCACTTCTAGTTCTTTTTTTTTTTTTTTTTTTTTTTTTTTGAGACAGAGTCTCGCTCTGTTGCCCAGGCTAGAGTTCCGTGGTGTCAGCCTAGCTCACGGCAACCTCCAGCTCCTGGGCTCAGGCAATCCTCCTGCCTCAGCCTCCCGAGTAGCTGGGACTACAGGCATGCGCCACCATGCCCGGCTAATTTTTTCTATATATTGTTAGTTGGCCAATGAATTTCTTTCTATTTTTAGTAGACACTGGGTCTCGCTCTTGCTCAGGCAGGCCTCGAACTCCCGACCTTAAAGCGATCCTCCCGCCTCGGCCTCCCAGAGTGCTAGGATTACAGGCATGAGCCACCGTGCCCGGCCCCAGTCCTCAATTCTTAACATTCATTCAACAGTTACTTGACCCCAAGCATGTGAGAAGAATTGTCATTTGCCTCCCTTGTCCCAACCGGTAGGTGGGGATATGGGTAGACTTGAACTGTCCGTCTTTGAGGCTTCACAGGGGCAAAGTTCTGGCAACACGAGGTAGGTGGTGCCTCCCTCCCTCTCTCTCTCTCTCTCTCTCTCTCTGGCCTGGTTAACCTGGAAGGATGTCACAGGGCTGTCATTTTTCCACGTCTGTTCATGCATCGTCTTTACTGCTCTGGGGCTGGTCTGCCTGGCGGGAGGATCGCTTGAGCCCAGGAGTCTGAGGTTGCTGTGAGCTAGGCTGACACCACAGCACTCTAGCCTGGGCAACAGAGTGAGACTCTGTCTCAAAAAAAAAAATAATAATAACTGAGGGCTGGGAACACGGCACGCTGTGATACCATTCTGCTGTAGCTAATGCTCACTGAACGCTCTAGCCAGACACTGGGTTTTTGCTTGTGTTGGTGTCTGTCTCTCTCTCCCCTCTGTGGAAAAATACTGTAATATAGTTTTTGGGGTTTCTTTTCTTTTCTTTTTTTTTTTGTAGTGCTATATTGACCTAGTTTTAAGGCCTGGCTAGAGGCTGATCAATTCCTCTTGAGCAGCTGATGAAGGTCACACCCTAAACACTCCCTTCATGGGGATCTTGCACCCTCAGCCCCTGTGTGCAGGCTTGAGTTACCCTGGGTTCAGGTACCAGGCAACTGGGGACAGCCCTGATGCTCCAGAGCCCAGGACACCTGGCTGCCCCCACCCTGCCTGCCATTCCTGAGCTGCCTCCTAACCCCCGCACGGCCTTGCCTGGCGGTGCTCTCTCCTCCCAAGCTGAAAGAGCTCCACCTTTCACGTCATGTCATCAGGTTGTGTCCTGCCATCGAAAACAAACAAACAAAAAAAACCCTTTACATCTTGTGAAACAAACGCATAAAACATAAAATTTGACACTTTAATGATGATAAAGTGACAATTCAGTGGCACTTAGTACAATCACAGTGTTCTACAACCATGACTTCTATATAGTTCCAGAACATTCCATCATGCCAAAAAGAACCCTGTCCCCATGAGCAGTCACTTCCTATCCCCTCATCGACAAGCCCAGGCAGCCACTAATCTGTTTTCTGTCTCTGTGGATCTGCCTGTTCTGGACATTTCATATAAACGGAGTCACACACTGTGTGTCCTTCTGTGTCTGGCGTCTCTCACTGAGCACGACGTCCTCAAGGTCCCTCCTCGCTGTGGCCTGTGTCAGAGCCTCGTCCCTTTTCATGGCTGAGTAATATTCCATTGCATGGATGGATCCCATTTTCCTTATCCAGACACTGTTTTGACAGCTTCACACACATGACCTCCTAGGATATAGGTTACTCTTATTGTACCCCATTTTACAGAGGAGCAAACTGAGGTTCAGAGAAGTCAAGCAAGTCCTCAACATTGCACAGCTGGTGGGTGGTGGAGGCAGGACTGGAATCCAGGCAGTCTGCACCAGGCTCTGCAAGCTGCGTCACTGCCTTCCACCTCTCTAATCGCCTGGAATGCAGAGACAGTGCGGCCACGATGTCATGTCGCTCTGTCATTGTGCCCAGGGGAGGACACCAAGATTGCAAACACAGGCAGGGGCTTGTGACGGTGACCCAGTGAGTCATCCACAGCTGGGGACAAACTGAAGCCTCAGGGCTTGGGGGCGTGGGGACAGCAGCAGTACAGATCCCAGTTCTGAAACCTTGAGAGTCCCCTGCGTCACTGGCTTGGCCCTGTGTGTTTTGGAGAATTTCATTTTTGGGGGGCGGGGGGCGGGAGGAGGACAGAACTTCGATGCTGCGACGCCCAAGGTCTGCGGTTCCTCCCGGCTCCCGGGGGGGCGGGGCGGGTCCGCCCGAGAGAGCCTTGATTATTTTCTGCACCTTAATAGGTCCTTCAAAAGAGAGTGGCTTGGGTTTCCATGGCAATAAGCAGGCAACATCAGAAGGAGCCGGCTGAGTTTCCGCCCCCGACCCACATCTGGCTCTGGAACATGTTCCCCTCCATCCCTGCCATTCCTGGTACCGGGAGTGCAGGGGCTGCCCACGGTGGGGGGCGCTGCTCCTTCTCCGTGGCCCTTCAGACAGGAGGACCCTTGGCCCTGCCCCACCCTGGTGAGGGAGGGACGGACAGAAATAGCATATGGGCCGGGCACGGTGGCTCACGCCTGTAATCCTAGCACTCTGGGAGGCCGAGGCAAGAGGATCGCTCAAGGTCAGGAGTTCGAAACCAGCCTGAGCAAGAGTGAAACCCTGTCTCTACTAAAAATAGAAAGGAATTAGTTGGACAGCTAAAAATACATAGAAAAAATTAGCTGTGCATGGTGGTGCATGTCTGTAGTCCCAGCTACTCGGGAGGCTGAGGCAGGAGGATTGCTTGGGCCCAGGAGTTTGAGGTTGCTGTGAGCTAGGCTGATGCCACGGCACTCACTCTAGCCCGGGCAGCAGAGTGAGACTCTGTCTCAAAAATAAATAAATAAATAAATAAATAAATATAAAAAAAATAAAAAAAAGAAACAGCATATGCCAGGCACATGTGCAGAGCAGGGATAAGGGACAGGGCACGGGCAATCGTGGCTTCTCCCGTCGCTATGTTTGGCCAGCAGACAGGGAGGAGAAGGCTCAGAGGTGGACACGGTCAGCAGGACTGGTCGGGGCCAGGCGCTGTCACTGATCACTCCCCTCCCCGCCAGGAGGGGAGGCAGCAGCCGGGAAACCATCGGTCCCCATTTCATCCCACCCGGCTCCGACTCAGTGACAAACTAGTTGTCGGGAGGGGAGCGAGAGAGGCCTGCCGGTGTTTCTGTCTTCCAGGGAAGGCGGCTATGAAAGACATAATTAGAACCACGGGAGAAACTGGAATCGGGATGGTGGATGAGGTGACAGGGCTCATCAGTGTCAAACGTCCTGATTCTGGTCACCAAACTGCGGTTCTGTAGGAGCCTGCCCATGTCCTTAGAGACCACCCGCCCACCCGACGGAGCATCCAAGAGCAAACGTTGTCAGGAATGCAACTTACCCTCTTGAATTGTCCAGAAAAAAATCACATACAGAATGTATATACAATATATTTTATAAAACATATTATATGAACTCATATTTTATGCATCATATTATTTTTAATATATTATACATATTATGTAACATTGTTTATAATACCTTATTCTACTTCATGTTATAAATGTTATACAATATAAATACTATATATCATGTTGTATTATTATGTATAATATATTATTAATATATTATATAATGATATATAATTATATTTAATATTTATTAATATTAATATTGGTGGTTTTAATATTTAAGAATTATATATAATGTTAATATATAATTATATATAATAGGTTATATTATATAATTATATAATATATATTATATTGTATATAATAATATATATCAATAATATATATCTCCTATTATAATATATGATGTGTAATATTATATATTATATTTTGTATAATAAATATACTGACAATAGTATTTTTCTATATATGTGCACACACATACACACACACACACATAGAGAATAATGAAGCAAACAGGAAAAAATGCAAACAATTGAGAAATCTGGATAAAAATACACAAAAATACTTTGCACTGTTTTGGCAGCTTTTCTGTAAGATTGAAATTATATTAGAGTAAGAATTAAAAACACCATCCCAGGTGGGTTTAACATAGGATAAAATTCGAGACCCTGTCTGAAAAAAAAATTGTTTTTTTTTTACTTAAATTTTTAAAAATTACAGACACGAATAAAAGTTTCTCTCTTGCTTGTTATGCGAAAGCAGGTGCGCCTGTAGCCCACAGCGTTTCTGTTAGAGGCTAGAGAAGGCTGGTCTCCTAAGGCCCTCAATAAGAAAGAAAAAACATATATATCATCGGACGGCACCATTGTCAACCCTCTCTGCTTGCAGAGGCAGGTACTAAAATGTCTTCACATGGCTCCGCCATGGAAGACCTCTCTCTCCCCAGCTGTCACAGAGGGTGTCTTCATAGCCCAGACTTCTGCAATAAAAGCCAAAGACACTTCATCATAGATTGCTGAGAAAGTAGCATGGATATTGTCTGTTTCTCACTTAGCAATGCTTTATTTCAAAGGAAAAATTAAGAAGACTTTGTTGAAATGTCCCCCCCCCTTTTTTTTTTGAGACAATCTTGCTCTGTCACCCAGGCTGGAATGCAGTGGCATGATCATAGCTCACTGTAACCTCAAACTCCTAGGCTCAAGCGATCCTCCTGCCTCAGCCTCCCGAGTCGCTGGGACTACAGATGTGCACCACCACGCCCTGCTAATTTTTCTATTTTTTGTAGAGATGGGGTCTGGCTATGTTGCTCAGGCTGGTCTCGAACTCCTGGCCTGAAGAGATCCTCCTGCCTCAGCCTCCCAGAGTGTTGGGATCACAAGAGTGAGCCACTGTGCCCAGCCTGAAATGTACTTCTGATTCATGCATTTAGCTTTGAAGCTTCCTTCCATTAAGTTATAAAAAGAACCAATTGTGTGATTACTTTGACAGAGAATTAACCTAAAATGCTGTCTTCTAAGCATGAGGTGATTTGACGAAATACTCAATGTACCTCCCCTGCCGGGCTGTTCATCCTCTGGGTCTTTGCTCCTGTCCCTTCCTCCCACCTGCGTGATGATTTTAAAACATATCCACAAACTCCCTTCCCTTGAAAAGGGTAAATCTGATTGGCATCTGATTCTCTCCCCTTAAAAGTGGGCTAGACTTAGCGACTCTTCTAGCAAATAGCATGCGGCGGAAGTGACGCCGTGTGACTTCTGAGGCTGTGTCATGAGAGGTGATGCAGCTGCCACTTTGTTCTTTTTCAGGATGCCCCCTCCTGGAGCCCAGCCGCCATGCTGTGAGGAAGCTCAAGCAACACACAGAGGTGATCCAGGCGGCAGCCCCAGCTGAAGTCCTTCCAGACGACTCCAACTCCAGCCTCCCTCCGTCTTGAGCCACATGAGAAACCCCCAGTGAGAACTGCCTCATGGAGTCTCAGAACCATGACGATTAATAATAATAGCCACTAAATCTCCAGCCTCTAGCACACAGCCCAGAACATAGGAGGTCCTAAACATGTAAAAAAAAAAAATGTGGCTAAATAAATGAATGAATGAATGAACAGACGAAGCAGTGATACACACCGATACTTCAGGCTGTGCTAAGTGATACACATCTATCTAGTCCCTTCAGGGAAAGGAAGACACATTGAGATCATTTCTTGGAACTCAAACCACGGCATATTTTCCCAATGAACAGGCAGTTCCCGGAGACGAAACAGACATCACAAACAAACTCTTGGGGAACTGTGCAGTTTGGTTAGGAATTATACACACACACATTAAAGCCACCAGCTAGCACATGGCACTGTTCTGGTTCCTATTGCAACATCGCAGATGACCCCAAAATGTTCACGCTTAAAACAGTCATCGTCTGCCGGGCGCGGTGGCTCACGCCTGTGATCCTAGCACTCTGGGAGGCCGAGGCGGGAGGATCGCTCAAGGTCAGGAGTTCAAAACCAGCCTGAGCAGGAGCGAGACCCCCGTCTCTACTAAAAATCGAAACAAATTAATTGGCCAACTAAAAATATATAGAAAAAAATTAGCTGGGCATGGTGGCACATGCCTGTAGTCCCAGCTACTTGGGAGGCTGAGGCAGGAGGATCGCTTGAGCCCAGGAGTTGGAGGTTGCTGTGAGCTAGGCTTACACCACAGCACGCTCGCCCGGGCAACAGAGTTAGACTCGGCCTCAAAAAAAAAAAAAAAAAGAGTCATCGTTTTCTTATATCTCGTGGATTGCGTATGGCAGGAATCTGGCCAGGGCTTCACTGGGAAGGTGGCCGTTTGCGACCCAAGAAGAGACACCTCAAAAGAAACCAGTCCCGCTCATATCTTGCTGACTGAATGACATTCAGTCATTCAGCCTCCAGAAAAGTTATTTTCCTGTGGGAAAATAACTTTCTGTGTTTAAATCCCCCAGCCTGGGAGATTTTGCTATGGTCCAAGAACACTAATATATTTATTCTTTCTCTTTTTTTTTTTTTGCCAGCTTCTCGATTTATATGTCAGATTCTCGAGTTAAAGGGTCTCTTTTGTTTATTTTGCTCCATGCAGTAGCCCAGCTGCGGACACACAGGAGTCTCTTGGTAAATATTTATGAAATAAATGGATCTGCCTCGTCCCTGGCATTGCTATCTTGGGGTCTATTAATATTCTCTCTGTTTATCTGAATGCTTAACATATTTTTCCATTAAAAAAATACAAAGCACCCTAGGAGGAAAGTCTCCCGCCCCCACCACACTGAGAGGTTTGGTGTGTCTGTAACTGTCCCCGCGGCCTCCCTGGCCCGCGCAGGTGGCCGGGTCGTGGCTCCGCACAGGCAGCAGCGTTTAGGCAGCGCTGGTGCTGATGATACCCCGCGGTGCGCGCCTGGCGGGTGGCCCGAGATGGAGATGTGCCGGCGCATGGGGAGAGGGCGTTTGCAGGCCTGGAGCCTGGCGCGGGGACAGGTAGCGGGAGAACAGGCACCCAGGTGGCTGAGGGGCCAGGGAGGGTACAGTCGCCTGGCGTGGGGCCACACTCGCCACCAAATTGTACCCCCCACTGTTTTTCTCGTCATGGTGGCAACCCTGGAAGCCACAGGGGGGAAAATATCAGAATGAAAGAAAAGAAAGCAGCAGAGACCCCAGAATACACCAGCACCGGAGAATCTTGGGCAGGGTGGTGCAGTGGTTACCACACGCTTCCTGGCCGTATCTCTTCACTCATTCCACAGATGCTATTTTTTAAAACACAAACATCCTAAATATGTAAGTGACATAGTAGGTTGGGTTGGAAACTGATGTATGCTATGGGGAAAATATAGAGCAAGCTCCCAGGGACTTAGGAGGGGAGGCGCTGCTGATCTGTAGTGTTGGCCCATTTCCCTCATCGTGATGATGATGATGGTGATGGTGATGGTGATGTTGGTGATGATGATGATGATGATGATGATGGTGGTGATGGTGATGATTACGATGGTTATGATGATGGTGATGATGATGGTAGTGATGGTGAGGATGGTGATGATGGTGATAGTTATGATGATGGTGATGATGGTGGTGATGGTGATGATGGTGATGATGATGATGGTGATGATGATGATGGTTATGATGATGGTGGTGATGGTGATGGTGATGATGGTAGTGATGGTGAGGATGGTGATGATGGTGATGGTTATGATGATGGTGATGATGATGATGGTGATGATGGTGATGATGATGGTGGTGATGATGATGGTGATGATGGTGATGATGATGGTGGTGATGGTGACAATGGTGATGATGATGATGATGGTGGTGATGGTAGTGATGAGAAGGAGGCTGATGTGGCTATGATCATGACAGCAGTGACAGGGTGATGATGTCACATGATGATATCAATGATACTGATGATGGTGATATCAGTGATGAGGATGACGATGATGATAAAGACTGTACCAATGATGCTGGTGATGGTGATGGTAATGGTGATCGTTATGGACTGAACTGCGTCCCCCCCATTCATATGTTGAAGCCCTAACCCACAATATGCCTGCATGTGGAGACAGGGCCTTTGGGAGGTAATGCAGTTAGAATAAGGTCACAAGGGCAGGACCTGATCCAATATGACTACTGTCCTTGTAAGAACCTAAGGAACACCAGGGACAGGCATGCACAGAGAAAAGGCCATGCGAGGACACAGTGCAATGGCGGCCATCTGCAAGTCAAGGAGAGAGGCCTTAGGAGAAACCAAACCTGCCAAGACCTTGATCTTGAACTTCCAGCCTCCATAACTGTGAGAAAATAAATTTCTGTCATTTAAGCCACCCAGCATGGCACTTTGTTATGGCAGCCCTAATGCCATCATGGTGATGGTGACGATGGTGGCCATAGGAGATAAAGGAGGAAGTCCCTTTTACAAGGTGACACCTACCTACCCCAATACCTTGCACATTTGAGGCTGGGCGCAGTGGCTCACGCCTGTAATCCTAGCACTCTGGGAGGCCAAGGCGGGAGGATTGCTCAAGGTCAGGAGTTCAAAACCAGCCTGAGCAAGAGCGAGACCCCGTCTCTACTAAAAATAGAAAGAAATTAATTGGCCAACTAAAAATATATAGAAAAAATTATCCGGGCATGGTGGCGCATGCCTGTAGTCCCAGCTACTCGGGAGGCTGAGGCAGGAGGATCACGTGAGCCCAAAAGTTTGAGG